>VRLP01002135.1:0-98369 GCA_009660295.1 Lophius piscatorius | reverse complement strand
TTTTACTGAGGCCACCTCTGCAAACCCTCCCTCCATTAAGGGTTCGCTTACAGAAACAGTCACACCTCAGAGGGAGAACAGGTCAACTTCATTGCAAGACGCGATAAACATCTTCCACCTCCGTCCAACATACCTTTATTTCCTACACGTTATCATCCACCGCCGTCTCCGTCTATGTGAGGTAGAGAAATGTCGTGTTGTTATCGCTCCATGTGCATCCGAACTATTAATAGTACACCCATCCCGTCAGCCACCAGCGCACCGGTACATCTTCTCCTTTCACAAGTACGAGGCCGAGACACTAAAAGCAAAGAAGCACGAGGAAAAACTACTTCTTCCATTGCTGCCTTTAGATGGTTTCATCAATTCATGAAAACAGACTTGCAGCGAAGTCACGTTAAACTCACTGTAAATGTTTAATGAAAATAAAGCCTGAAGCTGTGCTCACTGACTGGTTTCAAATTCTCTCCCTCACTTTCTCTGGCGCCGCTATCGCAGTTTCTTCTACTTTCTGAATATATAGGTCATTTTCAAAGATATAATGTTAATTCTGTCGAGGAGGGGCTTAATCGGATTTCACATCAGCTCATTACGTGGCCCCTAAGTCGCTTCCTATCTTACCCATAGCGGGATGAGAAAAATATTCCTGTGTTTTTGTGTTTAATTTCTCTCCCTCTTCAGATCCACAACGCTCTGGTGTCTTTCTTCACATATAAACGCCTCTTCATGCAAAACATTTAACACTTTCTGACAACTCGTGGTCTTTAAAGTGGAAAAAAAAAGGCAAAATCAGAGGATATTTTCTCTTCCTTAAATGCACCTTAGGTGTGTGTGCTTGTGTGTGTGTGTATGTGTGTGTGTGTGTCTGTGTGCGAAGACACAAATTCAGTGCAAAGCTCTGGTCCATTGATGTTACAGAGGAATTTGTTCCACTGACGCTGCACCCGCTGTGGGTTAGAGCTGGCGCTGGCCAGGATGACAACGGGGATGGTCCATATTTCTCAAAAGATGGCTGAGAAAAAAAACGTTATTCCATGTGCTATCTGTTACTCAAACATACCCCAGTCAGCCATAACACTGTAACCACTGACTCTGTTACACGCATATGTCAGTGGATATATCGCCCAGAAAATGAAATTTTTTCCTCAATATTGCGGCGTTGGAACCAGGACAACATGGATGACATAAGGATCTGAGTGGCTTTGAAAAGAGCCAGTGTCAGAACATCTCAAAACCTGCAGGTGTTTTTGAGTGTTTATGGACTGACTACCAAAAAGGGTCAAAGGAAAGACAAGAAGTTAGCTGCTGATGTAATGCCTCATCATTTTATGTGGGTAGTGAAGGCGGGCCCATGCTGTCTGATCCCACAGAACGCTGACTTTTTCCACAAATTCATATCGACTCTGGTAGAAAGGTGTCAGAACAGACTGTACAAATAATGATTTGAACTGCCCCCCTGTTCAAATCATTTGATTCTCTGAGGGTGACACTGACAGCTAAGAGACGTTCAGGATGCTCGCCTTAAAATGGCTGCTTTTACTTTGTCGCTCTTGAACTGATTTTACTTCTAGAGTCAACAGAGATTAGAGCCAACCAGCGATCAGCAGGGAAGACAAACACTAACTTATGTGAACTCAAAGATAAACACAACTAGACCGACAGCAAGAAGGCAAAACATCTTTACTGAGTCGCTGTTAAACATCATAGTTTAACAAATTTCAGTTTTTCTAGACGTGCAAACTTACCCGCATCGGGTTGTACTTAAACTGTCTTACCACAGCTTCCAAAATCGCATTCTGCTCTTCTGTTAAAATATGATTATATCCCCGAAAAGATGGAGATATTCTGGAATTGTTATGCTGTCGCTGCTCCCGCCACTGCAGATTGTGTTAAAGCAATAACTGAAAAAGTATTTCATGGATCATTTTCAAATTTTAGTGCGAAAAAGAACTGGAGGGATTTTCCATACTTTCCATAATTTTGCAATCCAATTCAGTCAAAAAACTACCTTGTATGGATCATATTTTATTCTAATAGTTGATATATTACGCACCAGGGGAGCGTCTTTCCTTTTTTTCATTGTTATCCAATCGTCTCTCTGCTCTTTCCTTTTTCTTAAATATTTTCTCTCTCTCTAACGGTTCAGGAAGTTACGAGTGAGAAACTGTTTTGGTTTTTTTCTCTCAAAAAGCTCCCTCTAGTGAGAAAAACATGATATTTAAAAGATAGATCTCCTCGAGTCGATTCCCATGCAGCAAATTTGAACTAAATCGGACTAACGGTTGCGAAATTATGGTCTGAAAACCTTTGGAGATTAAACTCCCTCTACAGGCGTAAAATAGGCAGCTGAACGTTCTTAAAATCAATCCAGTTCTTCCTCGCACTAGGGTCTATGGGGGTATTAAATGTGAAATCGACGGAATATTTTTAAAATATGAAATATCCCGTTGAAACGAAGGAAATGCGGCTGACAGGGCAGCAGATGCGACAACAATTCCATGATATCCCCATCTTTCCGTCGGAATAAAGGAATACATTTCAAGGAAAGCCACTCCAGCTCAAATCCAAACACAACAGGGAGAGGTTATTCAATCACGTCTCACAGCTTAATGACAGCATTGGGCGTAAACAGCAGATTCCAGCTGTAGATTTGTCATGTGCGTATGTCAGCTCATTTATCTGTCATCCTGTCTGACTTGTTAGTCAGACAATCGGTTCAACTCAAAAACTCTTTCATCGCATCTGTGTGTCAGTGTGTCACGTCTTCAAACAACACTGGGCTTGACTGAAACTGTCCTCTCCGAGAAAGAGAAGCTCCTTCTGGACACAGATTATCTCATATCAGATGAGAAGATCGGTACAACAATGTTGTTGTTTTGTTTTATATTGATATATAAATAGGGAATAACCGGCGGTTAGGTTAGATTAGGACAAAGACAGAAGTAAACAACTGCTCTTCACCTTTTTCAAAATGTTTTGTATACAGATTAAACAAACGTTGGATACAATAACCCATTAATGGATAGATTTGGCCGGAGCTACGCTAACTGATCTGTAGGTTAAACTGATTGGCTGCTGGTGGTAGCTTAGCATTTTTAAATATGAGTCTTACCAATCTTTTTTTCTGCAAGAAAATCAAATCCCAAAAAGGAATAAATAGCATGAATTAGTCTGATGAGTTTTTTTTGTGCAGTTTTTTTTTTTTTATAACCAAGGATTTTTTTTTTTTTTCCCAGAACTTTTGATAACCTTGCCAGGACACACCGACCCAAACTGACTGCTATCCTGGTTCATTATCAAATATTTACTCTCATGTGGTTATTTTCTCTCTGAAGGAACAGACCCTTCTCATCGTGATAATCTCATATGAGTGGACTGATCGTGATCTGGCAAAAAAATATTAGTTATGAGAAAAACGCTAAAATAAAAATGAAATAGAATAAACAGCATTTATGGGTGAGCGGTTTGCAGCACAACTGCCTCTCAGCAGGAAGTTGTACTTTCAGCTGAAATTACACAAAAATAAACTGTTATGAACATTATATTCCATTTTCTTCAAAGAGATACCCCTAAATACCCCGTAATTTTGCACGCTGGACCCTTAAGAAGAAGAAGAAATAATTTTATCATCACATGGAGTCATACACAGTACAACATAGATAAATTATTTCTCTGCATATGACCCGTCCCTGAGGGAGCAGTGGGCGGACCCTTTGAAGCGCCCGGGGAGCCAGGGTTTCAGGGTCTTTCTCAAGGACCCTATGACATGTAGACCCTGCTGGGAATTGAACTGCCTACCTTCTGATCATCTGAAGGAAGATGTGGGTGTTAGTAGTAAGTTTCTAAGTTGAAACTGTTCTGTTGCATCAGTATGAAGGACAAAATGACATTAATTTGATTTTAGTTCTTTTTTTTTAGGCGTACCTCTTTCTTGCTGAGAATTAGACAGGAAGATCAGCATCAGGTCTGCTCATTAAATCTAAAGGCACTAGTTGGTTAGCTTAGTTTAGCACAAGGAATGTGAACAGTGGAACGGCTGGCTTGAATGACCCATATTAGTCAGTCTTTGTGATAAGCTAAGATAACTGGCTGTTAGCTGTTAGCTGTAGCTACATATTCTGTCGCTGTCTCAGCGGATTCCTGCATGAAAGTCAGCACGATTGCATTTGGACTTGCTGAACCCTACAAGTCCAGGAACAGTGGTTTGGGAATCACTTGGCTGATCTATTATTTTTGGTACTTGTTTCAAATGTTGTGACACCTGTTTTGAATTTTCTCTTCTTGTTCCTCCTCCATCCCTCTCTCCCTCTTCCTTTCACAGCGCCCCCATCATGCCCACGCTCTCTTCGACTTCGCTCCTCACCACCCCACCCAGCTGCGCTTCCTGCGTGGTGATGTCATTGAACTTCTCGACTGCACCGATTCACTGCGCTGGAGGGGCCGTTGCCATGGACACGTGGGCTATTTCCCCCCAGAGTATGTCCAGCCAATTCACCACTGCCAATGACCTGAGGTGTCAATCAAAAACACATTCCCGCAGGTTCGTCGCTGAACCCTCTCACCCGTTCCTGACACCGCCCCCCTGCTGTCCACTTGGCCATTAATTTTTGACCACCGGTGAGCTGCAGGTGAACAGGTCATTATAATACTGACTGCTCCCATTTCCGTTTGATGCCACCTGTCAATCACAAGTCTTGTTAGCTGCTACGGGCTCATCAATCACGTCCACCTGATCCCAGAACTCCAGTTCTCTCTCGACGTGTGAAGATGAAATATGGACCTAGACACTGTGGAAAAAGATGCACACGAACATAAACACATTCTCCAGAAGTGAAGTACTTATTATAGCATATCGGAACTTGTTCTGACCCGATGAGAAAAACAGTGTGAAGCACTGCAGGAGGTCAAGGAAAAAGGGCAGAATTTTCCGCACTGCAGACAAGTCGGGATATGCTCCCGTATTTTCACACTGTTCCAAAGAGAATATTCGAGGAGCTGAGCGGAGAGACAACGAGTCATTGTGTTAGGAATATTTGGGTCAGACACTCTGTGGAAGTTGACGCAGCAGATTCCTGCAGGACTGGTGTGGGTGGGTGAGAAAAGGGTCTGAACACATGTAAACCTGACAATTTGTAAGTGCTTGTTTGTTTTGTACGATATGTATGCAATGTGTGAAATAGATTCAGGGGCTGTTTGGTGCGTCTGTGCGGTTGTGTGTGTGTGTGTGTGTGTGTGTGTTGTCAGCCCTTTACTCTATTGGACCAGTACAGGGGAGTCACTAGCCCTTTTTACACAGAGAACGCAGAACGACAACACCGAAACACTCGCTCCAGTGTCTAATTAAAGCCTGATAGTGAGCTGGCGTTCTGCAAGATGGAGAGTATAACACAGCATCATCGGCGTCTAGTGTGACTTTCTACATAATCGTCAAGCAGCGCCTTGTTAACAGCTGAATAACATCCCTGAAAGTTGAATCAGAATCAACTGGACTTTTTTAGTTCAAGACATTTCATCCCTCATCTAAGAGGCACTTGGTGGTGGCCCGATTGAGGCGTGGCAGTTGACCTCCAACGCCCTCAGACTTTCTGCCATAATTTTCAGAATTGGATTTTTTTTCGATTTTCTTCAGCTGTTAACTACTACTAGCTGTTTTTATAAATAATCCGGCTGTGGGCTGCACAAACAAAGCGTCACACCTCCGACCGGCCAGTTTACCTTCTGTTTGCGCAGATATCCGGTCCGGCGCTTCTACTTCTTCCACTGCTGTCACAGAGGTGAAATAAATACGACCCCCTTTATGCCATTGTTGCTTTTAAACAGAACAGCGAGGCGGGATAAAGGCGGACCTCTCTCGCCTTTAACAGGCTGTGTAAATGGGGCTACAGTGCAAAAGTGACCGGTGAGATGAGGCTTTGTTTTTAAATACACATTTTAAAAATATAATATTCTACACTCAATCTGTTGCTTTGTTTGTTTCAATGTATTTATTCTCACTCATGTGTAATCTTAAAATGTACATACAGTATGACCAGTACAATTAAACACTGCGAAAAGGCTTTGCTTCAGTTTCTGCAGAATTTAAAATAAAATGTTTTATGTGATTAACAGTAAGAACTTGGTCTCCTTGAACCTGTAACGACAAATCATTTCAATAAAGTAACACATTTGCCTCTTTGAGCCTGAACCCGAGATATTATTACCAAAATAAAATATAAGAATTTTTATCTTTATTTATTTTAATATGGTATATATATAGAACAATTTCAGCGAGTGGAGCGGAACTATGCAATTCATATATTAACCACTAGAGGCACTGTCACAAAGGTTCTCCATTCCAGGTTTCAAATAATAGTCTGTTTGAGCCCTTCCGTCATTTATTTCTAAAATTATCTTTTAACTTTGTATCTGTCAATGGAATTGGTTTTCGTTCCTCTTAATCACAACAAACATGTGATTCCAGAACGGAAAAATACCACCCACTTCCTCTTTCCTGGATAAACTGGAATTCAACATGTGACCCTTGCTCTGCACTAGAGGTCTGCCAGAGCTCATATGGCTTTGCATTGGAAATGGAGCAAATATTTAAACTATTTAACTTTCATGCATCTACAAGGTGGTAATCAATCAAATCTCATGACTATTCACACAACCTATGCCGTAAAAAATCAACTATTATTTAAAATATTCTATTCATAATGAATCCTTTGATGTCTTGCTCAACTGTTTGGTTGAGCTCATTTCTGATTCTCTATTTCTTATTGAAAAATGTGACTGAACCTGTTTATACTATGACGCAGTGACAGCATTAACAGAATATGCTTAAGAATAAGGGACCAAGGATGGAGCCCTGGGGGACACCACAGGTAAGATCAGCCACTGAGGAGGAGAAGGCATTAACCACGGCTATTAAGAAAAGTTATTTTCGATAAGTAAGATTTTTTTTGGCATATTAAAGCATGTGAAGACTTCCTAAACAAAATGATGTAACTTGACGCAACCAAAGGTTCCATCAGTTTTCTAAAAACATGCTTTGCCAAGAAATTGAGTTAATGTAATTAAAAATTACTATTCTCCAAAAAAAAAAAAATATTTCATCGTCAAATACTTTCACAAGTCCGATTTTTTTTTCTTCACTGTTTAAAAATATGCTAATTCATTACTACTCCAAAGTAATTTTAATACGCAAAGACAAATTTTTTTCCTTTTTTTTTTTCCTGGTGAGGAAATTAAAGGGTTGAAGTCATTTATCAAGTAAACGTATAAAGTCCTGCTGGATCCAACATCTGAGCTTCTCTGTATGTTACTTCATTAACGTTTGACTGTGGTGAATTTGAGGAAATGATCTGCAATAGCTCAATGACTGGATCAGAACATCTCTAGTACTGCAGGTCTTATTGGGTGTTTATGGCCTGCAGTTTTTAATACCAACCAAAGCGGTCTAAGGTAGGAGAACCGTTGAGCCGGTGACTGGGTTATGGAAGCCCGTGGCTCACTGAGGTGCATGGCAAGTGAAGGCTAACTTGTACGGTCCGATAACAAGGAAGAGCTACTGTAACAGAAATTGCTGAGAAGGTGCTGGTTCTGACAGAAAGGTGTCAGAATGCACAGTGTATCATATGCTTATGCCGGTCAGAGTGTCCCGACTAAACCCAGTCCGCTGCCTAAAGTGCATGCAATGAGTAGCCAGTATCAGAACTGGACCATGGAACAATGGTGAAGATGAAGAGGGCCTGGTCTGATGAATCACGTTCTATTTCATGTCATGTGGACAGCAAGGAATGGCACCTCGCTTACTTGGGGAATCAATGGCACCAGGACGCACAAAAGTAGAAGGAAACCCAGTAGAAGCAGTGGAACACTTTGGGTAAAGTTCTGTTGGGTCCTGCTATTCATGAGGATGTTACTTTGAAACGGTGTTCCTAATGGCTGCGAACTCTTTCAGCAGGAGAACATATCCTGCCACACTGCGAAACAATGGTCCAGGAATGGTTTGAGGAAAACAAAAACAAGTCCAGTTAATGAATTGGCCTCTGAATTCCACAGATCTGAACTACTGATCATTTGTGGGTCGTGTTGGGCGAACAAGTCCGATCCATTGACACCCTATCTCGCAACCGACAGGACTAATAGGCTCTGCCGCCGACATGTTGGTGCCAGATACCACAGCAAACCTTTAGCGGTCTTATGGAGTCCAGGCCGCGATGGGTCAGAGCTGGCATACTCGATAAAGAAAAGAATGATTTATCGCAGTGATGCGAAAAAACATATGATGAAATACTTTTGTAACTTCCTCTCATTGGCCTGCAAGTCTTTTCAGCAGGAGTGATAACGTCTGAGAGTGTTCTTGAGTCTAGGAATGAATTGAATTCCAGCTGGTGACAGACAGACAAGAAATACACGCGCACACACACGCGCACACACACACACACACAGACGACAGTTTTATGCTGATATGTGAGGAATGCAGCACTGCGTCTCTCGCCGGTTGTGATGCTTAACCTGCAGCAGGAAACACGGCTGCGTACTAAAGTTCCTCTGGTATGAATCACTTCCGTTCAGTTTTCTAATTTGTCTCCTCTTGTTGAAAAACGTTTTTTTTTTCTCCCTTCCACCTGAAAAAGTGTCAAACTTTTGAGCGTATGAAAAAACGCTCAGTGAAAAATAAACCAATGGGAAAGAGAAAGGGAAAATTATTGAGACACGATTTTGAAATTTTAAAATTGAAATAAAAACAGGGAAAAGTGTGAGGCGAAAAAGAGGAAGAGACACGATGGAAATGCTCAGCAAAGACGTGAATATAAATGATACTTACGGTAAAAGAGAACATAGAAGGCGAGGCTATGGAACACAGGGAACCAGTTGGTACCACGATCCATGCTAACATCCTGTGAGACAGCAGGTCATCAGACAGTTAGTCATGCATTCACAATCCAGAGGTCAATAAATCAAATTAATCTGAGGAACTCAATCAGAAGGATTGCTTGTATAATGCTGGGGATTGGGGACTTCTCGGGGATATACCCTTACTTCAGCCTAGGCCTAGCACTGAGAACACTGTGGACCCTCATCCTCATTGTGTCCCGAGACACCAGTGTGTCACTGAAGGATTGAAGGACCGCCTACTCCCTTCACATTATCTGTGAGACATCAGGAAACCACAACGTAATGGATTTCCTGCTGTCTGACTTTATTGTATGCTAATGACATGTTTGGGCTCTCGTACCTGCCAAAGCAAACAGCGGATATTGCGTGCTTGCACTGGTGTTTAACTTTAAACAGCAATTATGTCAGACCATTAATGTTACACAACGCTGAAAATCGTTTGTGTGGATTCTCATTCATCCATGTAACGGTAATCCTCACAAATTCAACCAGAAGCAACTGGGCGGCTTTTTCAACAGACTGGAAAACATTTCATGTCTCTTCCAGGAGGCTTGACTACCTACTGAATCATAATGCCTTTCCAGCATAATATGACGCAACGTGTGAATGGTTGTGAAACTGTCTGGAGACAGACAGTTTCATCTGATTCTGCTTGAGTAATTTTGAGACTGTTAGATGAGAAGAAGAGAAAAATTCAAAAAATTCATAATCAATCATGTCTTCTTGGAAATTCGGTTCTGCCTCAAACTGTCAGTGGAGATACTAACAAAGCAGAATGAAAGCCAAAACGACAGGAGCAAACTGAGGACGTGACAGGACAAGATTTGGTTGTCATATCTCCTTGATGTTTCATTTATGCCGTCCACTAACCAAGAAATTTAAAAAGCAGCGTCCGCCGCAGATCATTTGTGTTTGCTCAATAACTCAAAAAATATTTCATGGATCATTTTCAAACTTTATACGAAAATCGACCTTAGTGCGAGGAAGAACCGGATTGATTTTCGGAAATGTTGGTAGTATTTTTCAAACATTAGGGGGAGTTTTATCTCCAAAAGTTACGGAACATAATTTTGCAACAGTTAGTCCGATTTGGTCCAAATTTAGTACCTATGAATCGACTTAAGAAGATTTGTCTTCTACGTATTTTATTTTACTCTAATAGTTAATATTTAACTGCTTTTTGGCCCCTTTGACCTGTGGTGTCCTCCAGGGCTCCATCATCGGCCCCTTCCTCTTAAGCATCACTGGGTAAAATAAAAACAGCTCCAGAAAAGTGGCACACATTTTCTCAATGAGGCATAGAGACTCAGAATGTGCTCAACCAAACAGTTGAACAAGACATTAAAGGTTTAGTAACAGGTTTGAATAGGCTCAAAGACCGATAGAGGGCATTGCATATTTAAAAGCTGCTGGGAATCCAACTGTGCCAAAGCAAAAACTGTTGATACAGCCGTTTGAAAGCAGAAAGGTTTCTGTTTTTCTTTCAGTCCAATGACACTCCTCACTCATGTGAATTGGTATGTATGAGCACCTTGTGCTGTTCGCACAAAACAGAGCTTTAAATTGTAATTGATATATTTTATAGCCTTGTCTTCAACCTTTAATGGAAACTATTTTTGAAAAATAAAAACATGGAATGGAAGTATGCTTCCATTATGGTGTTGTTACTTCCTGTAACCTACATTCACCAACGTTTTTCCCAAAGCAAACTCAATTTTCCCAGAGAATGAGCATTTTAAATATCTGTAAACCAGGGCTATGTTGGATTTGCATATTTCATATATAATTTGTACCTTCAATATGTTGTGTTTATGTTAAAGTATGTCAATTCAGACATGCTGATATGATGTATATGAAATGTTCAAATATAACCTCAATAAATAAAGTGAATTAAAAATCTATCTCACTAATACCTCCTTATAGCAAAGTAACGTTACCCTTCACCCTCTTTAATCAAAGCAGGCTACATCATGTTGCTGTTATCTGACTTAATGTGAAATAATCTAACTTCTTGGAATCTAAAAGTTCAAATGAGGTATGAATATGCGTTGTAGCCTTGAGGTTTATTTGTGCTTTTCTTGGCTGCTCTACTTGGACTTTTCCCTATAACTTCTTTCGTTTTCTTTAAGTGTTGCAAAAGAGAAACTGTCAGAAATTTACATAACGTTTAAAATATCGCTTGTGATGCTCCTGAATGAGGAAAAAAATGTAAGCAAAATGAGCAAAATAAGTTTTTTCCCACTCTTACATCCCATGAAGCCCATTCTAAGCCCTCCGTCTTAATTAAAGTGAGTATTTGCTTCATTATGCCCTTAAGAAAGGTTTCTAAAGAGGTTAAACCGCACTGGCTACAGTTGGGACGTCTGCTGGTCACCTGACAGAGGTATGCTGTGGGTGGGTCTTACACCTGTCAGTCACACCTGTCGGGCGGGTGCTGTAGACCACATGTCACTCACTCACTCCTGCTCCCTCCCCCCGGCTTTCAGTCCCGGCTTTCAGTCGCTAACGGAGGCGACCATGGCTGAGAGCTAGCTAGCCATGGCCGGCAAAAAGAATTACTTTACTTTATATTACTGGATGAGGATTACTCGAAGTCGTTTGTAACGAGCCAGGAGCTGAATCCAACCGCAAACCCAGCCGTTTAAACCGTAACGACGGGATTTAGACACTTAAAAAAAAACTTTTTTCGCTAGCGGAGTTAAGCGTCCCGTGAAACTTGGTGGATTCTTCTACTGTTACGTCTCACATACTCTGCGCCCGAGCCATGGCTTTCTCTCAGTTATTGTGTTTGGACAATAACCACGAAAACCCACGGATTAACGAGTTCAAACCGGAGTTCCTCTACTGTGAAGACCAGCGGCTCGCGCTGGAGGCTCTCCTCCAGGATGGTCGCGAGGGATATCTTAAGATCCTAGAGGCGCGCGGCTTGCGGGGGTTCCTCTCAGACCCGGAGTTAGAGGCTCTCGGCTCGTCGGTGGAGCCCTATGACCCGGACATGGAGCTCTTCCCGGAGAATGTCGAGGACGACGAGTCCCCCGTGTCTCTGCAGTACTGGCCCGAACTGTCGGACATGTCCATCCCGCAGATGGACCTGAGCTGGCCGGACTGTGAGTCTTACCGGGGGGTCACTCGAACCACCGCCTACTCCCAGCCGCCGATGGAAGGTCAGCCGCACATTAAAGAGGTTGTAAGGAAAATGATTGCGCAGGCGCAAAAGGTATGCTGTCAATAATCATATTTTAACAATATGTTTAAAGGATATGTTTTTAAATTGTGTCATTGTCTCCTCAACACACTGCTGATGGAAAGTCATGTTTGAAAGTTTGTTAGGCCACTCAATAATTCAAAGGTCCACACTTAAGCAGTACAATAGTACTAAGAGTCATAATAATAATAATGAAGAAAAACACAAACACAGCTTGAATAGCACAATTTTAGTCTCGACAAATAATTTCCCAAATTGTTTAAGGATCTTTGAAAGCTACGATCTATCTATCAGTGAGAGGGCCTGTCAAAAAAACATTATATAATTGGATGATTACAGTTATATGACTCAACGAATTCTTTGGCATAATCAGTTGAACCACTTCCAATCGTCTGTACCTTAAAAAAAAAACGCACAAAACTGGAATGTCATGTTTCATTACTATTTCCGTGTCATTTTCTCACCGTTTGTTAATTGACCAGCACTCCTGAATGACATCATGTTTTCAGTCTTATTCTGCTATGAATGGAGAATTAAACTATCCTTTAAAGCCACCGCCTCTCTTTATGAACTCAAACTATCCAATGAGCATCCATATGCATAAACATCATGGATCATTTAGTTTCAATGTTCATACAATAGTTATAAAGGCTAAAGCAATTATTAGTTTTTTTACTAGTCATCAGCTACAATGTCATGATTGTGACAGTCAGGTCCTTGAGAACATATGATCTCTGCTACAACGTAGTCTTCACCAGAGTTAAAAACAGTTTTTAAAAATCTAATATATTCATTATCTGAATTTAGGCTTTAAAATGTCTGTTTTATTTACGAAGTTCTAAATATGCTTAGGTAAGTCTAAATTATAAACTATTCAGCCAGTTCCTTTTAAAAGCATCTGTTGAACTTCAAAATACATTTTTTAGAGAACATAAACACATGATTTTTCAGACATAGTTCTGGGAGTCAAAAAAATGACCTCGCTTATAACTGGGACTCCGACATTCCTTCGTATCCAGAATATTGTTGTGTGGATAAAAATGTGAAATGAGTCTCAAATTCAATTATATCCCCAAAGAGTTGGGGATCATCATCACAACCGCAGAGTAGTCGTGTTAACACGATAACTCAAACTTTTTCATCGATTATTTTCAAATTGTATACCCCCATAGACCGGAATGTTGGAATTGGGGATCGCATTTTCGGAAAATTCAGTTGTTTATTTTCGAAACTAGGTTGAGCTTTATCTCCAAAAGTTTTTGGGCCATAATTTCTCAACAGTTGGTCTTATTAAGTCTAAATTTTATGCATAGGAATTGACTGGAGGAGATCTATCTTGTATCATGTTTCATTCTAGTAGTTCATATTTTACTCAGTAGGGGGCGCTTTTTCACAATCTTCCTAACTGTTGGTCCGACTCTGTCCAAATTTGATGTATATGAATCAACTCGTGGAGATCTATCTCGTATAGACACATCATACTTTACTCTAATAGCTGATATTTTACTTCCCTGGGAGAGCTTTTTAAAAAAAAAAACATTTAATTTGAGTTCAAACCGAGGGGTTGCTTGTACAATGCAGGAGATTGGGGGCTTTTGGGGAATAAACCCTTGCTGACGGGGTCGAGGGTGTAGGCCTAGTTTACCTTGCGTGTAACTGGGACTTTGATATTCCTTCATATCCGGTAAATTTTTTTTGCCAATACAAAAATGTGAAATAGATCTAAAATTATATTTATTCATAATGGTTGAAAGACGCTTTTAAAAAAAAAGAAGAAAATTACTAACCTTTTTGTTTCATTCACAACGCAAAAAAACGGTGAAGGCATAACAAATTCAAGTAAAAAAAAAAAAAAAACGAACTGAAGCTACCTCTTCAGTTTCATTTATAGTGTTGTCAAAATATCATTGTCTGTTCTAAAAAAGATCTTAGCCTACTCTTAAATAGCACAATGGCTTGCCTTCTTAATTGTAGGATTCGCCGCCCACTGACTTAAACGATAAACTGTTTTGTTGACACAACACGAGCAGTGAGAGTGAGAGGTCAGAGTACAGCCGTCTCACCAAAACAGACGGCTGAGAGTAAAGTGCAAGTTGATCAGGCTGCTTTATCAGGTAGAATGAGGGTCGCTGTTCCAGTACTGTGGAAGCAGTGTGTCATATTGGATATTTGCATGTGTGTGTGTGTGTGTCTGTGTTTATTACTGCGGGAAGTCTGAGTATGAGTGTGAGCCTCTGTCTGCTCCTGCAGCTGACTCATCGGAGGGCACAATTATTATGACGTGTTTTATATATTCATAGCTGTTTTTTATTGGACCGGCATATCGTGTGGCATTTTGTATTATCTGCTATTAAAATAAGGAATGTCTGTTTGGAGCTACGAGGACCGTCATAACAGTCAGAGTTCTCTTGTACATATTCACATTTTTTTAATATTTACCCAAAGCTGTGCAACAACTTTAATTCTATTTGTTTTGCAAAAATGTGTGGGTGCTGTGTAATGTTTGCGCGTAGTGCCTTCGAGCATCACTGTGTCTGTTTGAGAATGAATGTTGACTTATCTGCAACTACTGTTGAGTCTTTCTCGAGTGTGATTCAGGTTCTGTGTGTTTGTCTGCAGGTCATAGCCGTGGTGATGGATGTCTTCACCGATGTCGATATCTTCAGAGATCTGCTAGATGCTGGTTTCAAGAGGAAAGTTTCTGTCTACATCCTGTTGGAACATACAACACTACCTCACTTCCTGTCTATGTGTCAGAGGGCCAACATGCATTCCGGACACCTTAAGGTGAGCTTCAATCTCCCTATGATCATTACATGCCCAAAAAGTTGAGGATATAATCTAGTCGCCATCGCCCGCGTCCTTCACCCCCGCAGATTGACCATGTTAAGACGAAAACTGAAAAAGATATTTAATGGATTATTTTGAAAATTGATTTTGATTAATTTTGGGGAATGTTTTATATTTCTGACACTATGGGAGGGCTTTATCTCCAAAAGTTTTGGGCCCATAGTTTCTCCACCATTGGCTGGATTTAGTCCAAATGTAATTCATGAATCGACTTGAGGAGATCCATCCTGTATGAATGATGTTTTATTTTTTTAACGAAAAATACTGTTTTAAACATTAATTCCTAAGTGTTGGTCTAATTTAGTCAAAATTTGAGGCACAGGAGTCGACGCAAGCAGATATATCTTAGTCTAGTATTTAATATTTTACTACTTTTATGACAAACACAGTTTTTAAGACATGACTTCATATTTAATTAGAGGAGTTCAATTAGTGTGAATGCTTCGACAACACAGGGGATTGTGGGATTTTCGGGGATATGCCCTTGCTGTCAACTGTTGGAGGAGAACGTAGGCCTAGCTCTGAATAATTCTCTATTGTTAATTGTTAAACAGTAAGGACAAGTTGTGCTTAAAATGAAGGTTTTTTCTTTTTAAATTCTTATTTTGTGTCAATGTGACCCGGTGGTCAAAAACATCAGCATGTTTTTCTGGCCAGTTTTTTCATCTGCCGTATATAAATTTAAACATTCTCATTCTCTACCACGATAAAAACAGGTTATGACAACCAGAATAGTAACCTGTCAGGAAATGAAGCTCATTATCGCTTGTGTAAGAACAAAATGTCATAGCTTCTGCATAGAGAGCCAATGTTTTACTGATGGAGTGACTCGTCTGACTTTTGGACCTACCGCTGATATTTGGAACGTATTTGTGAGTCACTGTCAAGGAACATTCAAAAATTCATAATTGATTATCTTTAACGGCTTATTCGAGCGTGTTGACTACAAAGTGTCTTCTGGAAGAAATACAAGCCATAGAAGTTAAGAGATGTTTGTTTCACATGGATATTGAATGAGGATCCCTTTCTTCTATAACACCGTAACCAACTGGCAAAAATATCGAAGAAGAATCTTTGAATCTCTCAAATCTGCCTTGACTGTTTCTGTTACTTTTGGGTGCTTTCCATGAAAAACACAAGCTCTAAAACGCCTTTAGGTCATGTTGGGACATGTAAGTAGGTTTCATGGAATATTCTCTATCATCAGAGAATTGTACTTTTGAGATAAATCCTTTTGATTGAGCTGCAAAACCGTCAAACTCTGAGTACTTTGGCTCAAGTTTACCAACATGGATATCTCAAGTGTAGAAAAATTGATAGTCCTTAATGGGAAACAGTATTTGGTGGGTGGAGGTCAGTGTCGCTGCATTACTCCTCCTTCCTTGGCGGTATTGGTCGACATCCACAAATTTACTGCTGAGGTATACAAGGGTTTAGTTGGGTATTTGTCTCAGAGACAGGATATACAGTATGTGTCAGACGTCTTGACATTTTGATAAAAGATAGATTTGCTAAAACCATGAGATCCATCCATTGAAACCACATATGAAAGTGGTCCAAATCGGAACTGGAAAAGATCAGATGCCATGTGGTTTATTCTCTTCACACTGTCATAAAAAAGTCTCTGATTTTCCCTGGAGTGTGAACTATGTGGCATCGAACAAGATCGGGGGTAGCTGTTGATCCTGGATCAACAATCCTAAAATCTTTTTGGTAGACCATTCTCATTGACGGAATATGATGATTATTGGCAGGAAGAGTAGATGCCACGTGAAAACCTGAGGAAACCATGATTTTTAGCGTTGAAACTCAAAAGGAAGACAAAAGGACAAAGGCGGGGAAGTGGACAGACAGGATCAGAAGAGGCGCATGAGTAAATAGGCAAAAGCTTCCAGATTCCTCTTTCTCTTCTTCTCCTCACCTGAGGGGGCTCCTAGACATGTTGCAAGTTTCAATGCATGATCCCAAGAATTATTTTTTTTTAAGTAAACAGTGGTGAAAATCCATGGTGTCTCTGGTTGTTCTCATCAAAAGCTACTGCTCTGCGATAAAAGCTTTTTTGGCGACATTTTTATGTGAGGTTTTTTTTTCCAGGACAGCTCAGCTGCGAGTGAGAGTGAGAGTGAGAGAGAGCGAGAAAGAGAGAGGCATTCTGATGATCTTATCAGTTAGCCAAGAGAATGCAATGAGGGAAAGAGAAATGTAAGGGTGGGGCGACGGAAGGGAGGAGAAGGAGGTTTTTTCTGTTACTGTTAGACAAGCACGGAGTGACTTGCTGCGTTATGAAAGGGTTTTGGTTTCATCACCTTTATAAAAAGAAGGCAAACACCACTTTCAAAGCAATTTGGGGGATTTCCAAAAAAAGCAAAGTTGAAAGCGATATCTGTCTCAGCAAACAAACCCTCGGATATTTCTGTCAATTTAGACATTATTTATATGTCATTGGAATTAATTAATTAACACTGAAGCAACATCTGAAGCCTCAGTCGGGCAGATATGAATCAGTGCCTCATCAGATTCTGTTATTACTGTATAATAGTATTATTACTAGTGGTTTTAAAATGTGTATAATAACAGCATAGTGGCAGATTTGGCGCTGTTGGAGGATGTGTTGAAAGGAAGAGGAAACTGTGCTGTAATTTCATTGATTAAGTTCACTGTGTCCCAAATTATTTCTAAACAAAGCCCTAATGAATGTGTAAATTTATTTGATCTAACCTTTATTTAACCAGGAAAACCTCATTCAGATTAAAAATCTCTTTTCTAAAAGTGTCCTGGCCCAGACAGTTAAAAGTTACAGACAGACAGACAATCAGCAGCCATACATAAAAATAATCAATTAAGCAAATAAATAAATAGTGTCCTTGTTGTTTTAGCACATCACTGTGTTTGGGTGTGCCCCATATCGAGAAGGTTCTGGGCTCAAATCCACATCTGCTGGCACTTTTCTTTGCAGAGTTTGTGTCTGCGTGGTTTCTCTCCGGATACTCCGGCTTCCTCCCAAAGTCCAAAAAATGTGCAATTTGGAGGAAGGCTGGGATTGGCTCCAGTTGACAGAGAGCCTATACAGAATAAGCTGCTACAGAAGATATGTTAATGGATGCTGTTATAGTAGTGTTGGGCTGGTTGAGCCACTTATTTAATTCTGTTGTATTTACAAGTCAAACCATAAACAAAACATTAGCTGAACAGAATATCATAATTTTCTAATCATTTTCACATTCAATTAAAACAAAACAGTATACATAATATATATAAAGACCTCATACACTTTATTGAGTTCTGTAAATAGTGTTTTATTATTATGTTAACGCTTATTACTAGGTTACACTTTTTTATTCTAACTAACCTCCATGAAAATATGTGGTCTAGACATCAGGCTGTTAAACAACTAACTTGTCGTATATCAAGCAGGAATGGGACCAAATTCCACTTTCAGCACTTCGACATTATTGTATGGTAACCTCAAGTCATACAGGTCACAGATTATAAAAAAAAATGTCTGGAATGTGACAGCTATTCTCTCTATGTGTGTTACAGCACCTTCGTGTCCGCACCACAGGGGGGCTGGACTTCTACACTCGCTCCTCCTCCAGGGTCCATGGACGAATGGGACACAGATTCATGTTCATTGATGGAGACAAAGCAGTTTCTGGCTCATACAGGTGAGTGCATTATATATATGTGTGTTTGAGAGTGTACGTGTGTGTGTGTGGGTTTATTTGACAGTGACGGTTTGAGAAAGAGATTAAGAGTGTGAATCAAAGAGATTATCTCCTTGTGCTCCACTTCTCATTGTTTCTGTTAATTTGGCATTAACAGATATGAATAAACAGCACACTTAATGTTGTGTATCATTCAGTGCATAGTACATAGTCAACAGGCTGTAAACGTTTCCAATGTACAAGAAATGTAAAGCCTTACATTAATAGTTGTATTGCTAAAAAAGTCTTGGATATTATAGAAGCGGCATCGCCGCCATGTCTGCCACCTCCGCTGCAGATTCTTCATGTTAAGGCGATAACTCAAAAACTGTTTCAAGGATAATTTTATACCCATGTAGACCTTAGTGCGAGGAAGAACTGGAGTGATAAAAAAAAAGGAATTTTTTTCCTTCCTTGTAAAAATTATCGTTTTATCGCAGCTTAGCTGTAAAAGTCTGTCTGCTCACAGGTCAGATGCAGGTCATAATAATAATAATAATAATAATACATTTAATTTATAATGCACTTTACATTTGGATCAAATCTCAAAGTGCTAAGTGCTAAGTGTCTGCAAACAGTTACCAGACGGTTAAATGCGCCGTGCAAATAAGAATTCACCCGTAATACATTTGGGTGTTGGGTTTTTTTGGGATACTCATATTGTGATTTTATGTTTTGGGTTGATGCAAAAGAAACCAAAATACTGGGAAGACCCATCCACTCCATGGTCTTACAAATCCACCAGCTTGGACTGCAGCTCCTGCATGAAATGAAATACCAAAACATACACAGGCCGACCTGATCATAAGTAGCGACCAAGGACACGTGTGGAGACGTTATAACGCCAGGATGGATATTCCCGTTACTTTTGAGCTCTGTAGCCTTTGTAAATAGTTGCCAGTTGTCTGACTGGTTCAGGTATTGCTTCGTTTTGCAACAAGTGCTTATTTTGTAATTCTGTGATGTAATAAAAATTAGCATTATTTTGAATTTGCTCTGTGCTCTGCAGTTTTACTTGGACGTCATCGCGGATGGACAGAAATCTCATCACAGCGGTCACAGGCCAGGCAGTGGATGCCTTTGACAGACTGTTTCGAATCCTCTACCAGACCTCAAGATTGGTTGACCTCCGGAAAGTCGCCACAGGGCCTGAACCTGAGCCGGAGTACCTCCCACAGCCACTCATAGTGGCTCCTCTATCTGCTGCTTTGGCCAGGAAAATGTATAACCCCAAATATGCCCTGGTTTTAGGAGATGCCACCAACTGCCGAGAACCCTCTGCTGTCAAAAGCAACCCCAAAAAGACGGACAGTCAAGAGGATACAAAGACAAAGAAACGGAGGGGAGCTACTAAAGAAGCCACAGAAAAGGATCCGCCCATCCATCCTGGACTCAATCTAGAGAAAGCATGCCTGATGTTTTACCTGCCTACCTGGCCCGAGCCTGACCCTCCAAGTGATGTAATTGGGTTCATTAACATCCGGGATCCCAACAGACCAAATCAGGTCCATCTACAGAGACATGAGATGTTTGAAATCAGCCAGGCTATCAGGTTTAGCAGTCCAATTAGCATTCCTAAAGAAATTCTGCCAGAGGTAGCCAAGCCCAGACAGGTCGGGAGGAAATGCGAGGAAATTAATAAACTCCAACCATCACCAAATAAAACCAAGGCTCAAGTGTCTGTGGTAGAAAGAGCGCAGCCAGCAGAACAAAATAAGCCCGCTGCTGACATCAAAATGAAAGCTGAGGCCCCCGAGCAGATCTCACCTGCCTCTGGAAAAACGTGTGAAGCCGACAATTACACTAATAGGCCTGAAAATACTGATAACAAGCTGCACCCAAGCAGACACACCAACACCACAGCTGTCCTCAACACACACCCAACTCCCCAATCTAGCAAAGCATCCACTCCTGATAATCCCGTGCTGAACCCCCTCCCAGGATCAACCACTAAAACTAGCTCAAACACACAAGAAACACAGCTTTCTCCTCCCGTTGACTCAAACACAGAACAAACCACACAGACTAAGACACAGCCAAAATGCACAGATTCACACACAGAGCCGCAAAACTTAAAAATGACCCCAAACATCCAGATTCCCAACGACAAAAGCCACATGTCCCCCTCCTCTACCTCCACTATATGCTCTCAGTCTGTCTGCTCCACCTCCCTGTATGAAAATAACCTTGTCTCAATCAGCGCGAGCATGACCACCAGTGTTCCTTTGTCCCCCAACAGCCCACCTCTCACCTCTTCTTCTACTCTCAGCTCTCACATTCCTCTTTCCTCACCTTTAACCTCAGCCCGTCCCATCCCCAAACCACGCACCGTCCAACTAGTCATTAAAGGTGACGTCACTAGCAATGGCCAGAAGGTTCCAGAGTTTAGCATCATAAAAAGGTCTCAGACCAGCACAGCGCCAATGTCACGGGTTGAGCCAGGTGCAGCAGAAACCCAACCTGAGACCGTCCGAGAAGTAAACAACAACGATGGAACCAAAGCAGGAGAACTAAAAGATTCTGATATTATAAGAAATATTGAAGAAGCTCCACAGCAGAAAATTTCCCAAGAAGCAAAGAATGAGGAAATAGTTGGACTTCAGGTTGGCAGGGCTGAAATGCATTTGCTAGCCAGAACCAACCTAGACACCCTGTCAGATGGTTTGACTTGTGATGCACCAGAGGCAGAAGGTGTGAATATTCAAGAAATAATTCCAAAGGATTTTGAGCCAACAGACTGTAAATCAGCCCTCCTGTTCACCCCTACAGTTCAGACAGGGACCAACGCCACAGATGGAACTCCAGCAGGGCTTTTGTTTGCTGAAGATCCGAATGAAAAAAATGTGCAGAACGCAGAAGAACTTAATAGCAATACAAATTCTGAAAAGACAGAAAAGGATATAGATGCATTAGATACTGTCAACTCTTGCCACACACAAACACAAGTGCCCAAAGACACTGCTGGTGATTGCACACACACACCTGACGCACACAAGACCATGCAAGGTCATCCGAGTTTTACACGCCGTACCTGCACGGACAGTTTGCCAAATGCAACGATCCATTACGCACACAACACAGACACACCGGAAAAAAACCTGTGCTTGAATTTCTCTGGAAAAAACATGTCGGACTTGTCAGTGTCACCTGAGTTACTCCCAGCTCTTGGACGAACCCCAACCCCTGAGGGATTTCTTTCACACACACTCTGCCCAGATTCCCAGATACAAAGAACAGCCCCACTGTCCAACAGCTCAGACCTTCAGTCGCCTACGTCTGACCTCAGTGACGAGAACGTGTCACCGAGGACGGACTCAGCTCTGTCCACAACCTCGGAGGAATATTTTGAATGTAGCGACTCTCCTCTCCAGGAGTCTGTTCTATGCAGAGCAGCTTTATGCAACCACCTGATGAAAGAGGATCAAGTTGGCTTCACGCATTCAAATAGCACAACTCTTATCACCATCCCTACATTCATAGGTTATAACCCTTTTGCTGCTACGTCAGTCTTCTCTGACAGCTGTAGCTTGAGCAGCAATGAAGTATATGGGAAAGAGGTGGATGAAAAGAGCAGTAGTGATACAGAAGTAGATTCCCTGGGCTCTCAAAGGAGAGACCGCCTAGAAGTAACAGGAGTAGCAGACCACTTTAAAGAAGTTGAAAAGCTGACAGACGCAGCAGACAAAAACAAGGAGGTCCAACTAGAAGCACCAGAGAGGAAGACGGTGCCAAACAAATCAGCGGAGAGGTGTGTCGACGGACAAGTGACCCCAAACCAGTCGAGGAATGAGGAAGAAGATCCAAAGCAGCTGTGTGCAGAGGATCCTAAACCACATAAAGAACCGCCTGTTGGGGCGAGACCGGACAAGAGGAAGGCTGCGGACAAGGGGGACACAAAATCCAGTGGTCTGGAGAAGAGAGGGAGACGCCTATCTTCTGCAGAGACTGATGGAAAGAAGGTATGAACATTCAGTCTTAGAGTCTATGAAGGTTAATCAATCCAAAACCATTTGGTTCTCCAATCACTTCTCTGTTCATTGGGCCGGCAACATAATAGCTATAATTCACCATTTTTCCACTTTATGAGGTGACAGGCTAGCGGAATAAAGTAGTGGTGATTAAGTTCAAAGACTGTTTTATCCTTCCTAAAGGGGTATCCTTCAAAAAGCCTTTAGTCAGTCGGTTTCATCTTGATGTATTTTCAACACTGTCTTTGAACACAGAAAATGAAATCTCCAATCACATTTAACAAAGAATTTAAAAAAGTTTTAATTAGGTTAAATAATTATAGATGTAAATTTTAGATGCTACGGGAAACATTTTTGGACATTCGCTTGCCTTCTTTAGTAATGTATATTAAATGGTTCATCCCACTTATTTACACTGACTTTGGGTTTTTATGTTAAATATTAAAACTCAGGCAAGCTTCTGGTTACGTTATGTACCGAAAGACTGAAACAGGAGGAGCACCTTGCTTTATTGTCCGGTCTATATCTTGACCAGGATCAGTTACCAGGCCATCAGTCTCTACAGTTATTGCTCGGCCCGAGAAACACTCTGTACACCTGTATGTGTGGATGGACTGTAGTTTAAACAAACTATATATAACAAACTATATATATATATAAACTATAATTAACTATTGTGAGTAGATTATGAGCTTCAGCAGCACAAGTAGATGGATGCCGTCGCTGCATTTGGATCAGTGGTGTTGATTGACATAAATAATAATGTCTTACACCAGATGCCACTCCTGATGCAATTTCCAATTTCTATGTGTTCAGTACTATTGTGCAGCCTGCTGTGTTTGGGTGTGGAGGCCCCAGTGGGATTCCAACAGTCAATCCTTCATTCGCAAGACCGGTTCTCTATAGAACGCACCTTTCAGATATCCCACAGCATGGTAGCATGGTTTCTGCTGGCACCCTGCTGGTTAGCAAAATCCAGTGGCGGCTGTTGTTAACTTGGGCGCCGACCAATCCGGTTCTGAAATAACTTTCATGAACTGCTGATTGATTTGGCATACGTTCTACATTGGATGCCCTTCCTGACACAACCCTCCCCTTTTATCCGGCCTGAGACCAGCACTAGAAGTACACTGGCTTGTGAGCCCTTTGTAACTGGGGTTACCTTTTTATTATCTCGTAAGTGGGTGGGATATAATATTTCAATCAGCAGAGATAGAAAATTAAGTTTATAGTTATTACAATAGATGATATGTGATAATAAGTCCCTTAAAAAGTCCCTTTTCAGGGCTATTATGATCAAAAGTGTATATTTCTTCAGGAGCAGCAAAGTATATAACCCACCTTTGGAGACTTGTGGGTTGTGGTTGTGGCTGATGACTTTGCTGAGACTGATGAATTTAAAGCTGATGGATCTTTGAGGAGTAAGAGAAGATGGGGAAGGTGGAGGGAGTGCAAACCAGCACCAGGAAAGAACTAAATGAATAGAGAGAATCGTATTTATAAAGACAGCAGGTGATGATGGTGGACTAATGATGAAGGTAGGTCACCCAGATTGAATGGACGTGGATGGGTGAACAAGCACAGCTGATATTAGCTGAAGCGCCAGACCGTGAAGCCGGTTATTGAGGCTGAGCATGCGTGAAAGGTGAGAATAATACAATGACGCGAGCAGGAACTGTGGCCCGAGTGTGCAAGCTCCATCTCAAACTTCTCTACATCTTTCCATAGAAGGAAGAGAAAATATTATTTATTTCTCTCCATCTTCAGATCCAAAAGCCCACATGGCAAGAAGCTTTCTCCTCAAACAAAACGCCTGTTCGTGCAAAACATTTAACACATCTTGTCAACATGTGGTCTTTAAAGAAACAGAAGCAGTAGTGGAGGATGAAAGAACTACTCATCCCACTGACCCCAAAACGATCCCTCCGTTCTACCCACTCTTACCGCCTCCTCCTTCCCCGGACTAAGCTCAGAACCATGGGTGATCGGGCCTTCTGTTCTGCTGCTCCTCGTCTTTGGAATCCCCTACCCTGACCATCTGAGGGCTCCACAGACGACTGAGACTTTTAAAAAAGGACTTAAAACCTTTCTTTTTAGCAGAACCTATAACTTTTAATTAACACTGCTGCTTTTTGGTCATATTTTTAGATAATTACTATTATATTTTTTATTGATGCTTTTATCTGCTTTTACCTTGTAGCACTTTGAGATTTGATTCAAATGTAAAGACCCTTATAAATGAAATGTATTACTATTATTATTATATTATCACTTGTGTGTGTGTGTGTGTGGATAGGATGATGATGATGATGATGGGGACTGGCCGTATTTCTCCATACAAACTCACAAGCTGGCTGAATGGCTTTTCCATGCACACATTCAAACATGCAGAGCAGCCATAACATTGTGACCACTGACAGGTGATGACAGAATAACACCGTGTATATTGTTACAGTGGCACCTGTCAGTAGCAGCGATATGTTGGGCAGAGAGTGAACCTTTTTTCCTCAAATTTAATATGTTGGGGGTAAGAAAAATTGTGAAGCAGATCTGATCTGAACAACTTTTACAAATTCTGATGGCTGCAGCGTTTAGTATCTACTAAAGTGTTCTAAGGACAGATGATGAATCCGAAACAGGGTTCATCGATGTTTTTGGTGAGCAAAGGTCACATAGTGTTGTCCAGCTTCGAGGAGGAGCTGCTGCAGCACAACTTGCTGAAAAAGTTCATGCTGGTTCTGGACAGAAAGGTGTTAGAACTCACAGAGCGTCACGGAGCTGCTATGGCAGCAAAAGGGGGGTCTACACTGCATTAGGCAGGGGGTTTTAACATATAACACAAGTTGCATATAGATTAAATCATACTATTAGTGTTTCATCATGCAGTCCATAAATGTTTTTGAGTCATAGGTTTTTCCTCACAGTATTTAACCAAATGACTTTACCACCCTGAGACAATTAAATCCAGATGATAGAAGTCAGCTGCTGAGGTCACCCGATCAGAGCTGGTGTTCAGTCGGCGACAAGACACATGATTTAACTCCCTCTTTATCTGCTTGTCTGTTCAGTTTTGCCATGCAAGCTTACCATTCCTGTTTGTGTGTCTTAGAGTGTGTGTGCGAGTGTGCGTGTGTATATCTTTGCATGCGTATTTGAGTATTTGCCACTAGAGCGTCACTAACTTGAAACACACGACACTTGTTCATTATTGAACAGGGAGGCTGTGTGTGAATTAAAGCCACACACTCTTGATGAGGCGCTGCTCTAGTAAATGATTGATAGTTTCACATTCATGGGCCAATGGGTATTTTAATTCCCTCGCAGCAACTCATCTATTTAAGCCGAGGTGGTGTCTGTGGCATGCTTTAACTTTGTGCTGTCATTTAATATTAACATTTCTCTCTGATGCGTACCTTTCTTTTTCCATTTGCAACAAAGCTGTTGTGTCAATCGGGGCCACATGTGTGAGTGTGAAAGTGTTTCTGCATCAGCGTGAAGTGCAGCACATTAATTTCATGCGATGTGAGAAATTGGTGAAGTGTTATAAAGAAACAATGTGAAGTCTAGGACTATGGGCTTAATTTCCCATCTATTCCGGTACGCCCATGGGATCACGATTGTTATTTTGTCCCCAACATCCTCAATTTGCGATGATAGAAAAAATAACAATACTTTATTTCTTAGTGGTGTTGAGTAAAAAAGGTCAGCCCCAAGGCATCTGTTAGTTTCTGACTCCGGGAAAGTCGTAAAAAACTTTAATTTCCCCAAAACTTTTGTATCTCTGAAGCGTCTCCTTAACTAAATCTAAATCACAATAACTTAGTGATTCTATCTGATCTCTTTTTAATCGCTCTTGTTACATTCTCTCCCTTTCATTCCCTGTGTTTCCTCTAGCGCCGCTTGGAACCCACTCACGCGGCCCGTCTGAAAAACACTCCAGTGTGGTGAAACACCCCATTATTCATTAGACATTCATAATTATAATATAAATATTCTTTCCTCTTTTCTAGCCTTCGCCTCCTCCTGTCAGACCTCTGCGTCAACAAGAGGGTGGAACATCCTCACCTTCCCGACCTCGAAGACCCTCTCGCCCCCTGTCGGGGGATGGCCCCGCAGGAGGTGGCCAGTTGAATCAGACAGAAACCAAAGAGCGTTGCAGTGGTCTCCAGGTTTTGGATAACTCCTCATCTACTCGCAAACCGCCTGCCAGACCGCCTCCTCCGGTTGCAGCAGGTAATGCTGGATCAGCAGGCAGCCGGAAACCGGTGGAGACCCCCAGCAGCCGGCAGAACCTCCAATGCAGGGTGAAAGCAGTACACTCTACGAATCAGCACCCTAACCCAAGACCCCAGACCCCAAACATGCTGCGAAAGCTGCATCCTCATCCCCAGATCCAAACGGTGTCGGCACAGGTGGCGCCCTGCCAGGAAGAGGAAAAATCTCCACTCAACTTCAGTTTAAGCAGACTGTACAGTCTGAAGAGCTTGAAGGACAAGATTGTCAAAGTGCCAGTAGTCAGCAAGAGAGACAGCAGCAGCTCTGCAGCACAGCGACACAAGAGCACAAGCTAGTTTTATTTTACTGTGACTCATGGAGTCAAAGAAAAGTCAGTGTTCTGTTTAGATCCAAGAGTAAAGACCCGGTCCTACACCGCCTTCGTACCAACAGAAGGTTGAACTCGGAGCAAATGTCTCGTGGTGTCTTCTCTGATGGAGGAATGACTTAACGTAGATTCTGACTGAACAGGGTCACATCTGTTTGATTCTCACTTATTCTTATTCGCTTTAGTGCATCTCAGACATTTGAAAGTCGTTTCACGTTGAAAATGCAGTTGCATATCTGGCTGAACATCATGACCTTTCACGACATCCGTGCCTCCCTGCTTATGACGGGGTTTATTACAGGTTTGGCCTGGATGAATGAGAATCTGCACGTATTTATTCTTGCTTTTCCCCCAACAGGCTCAGCTCTGAGTCGTGGAGTTTAAGATCGGGCCCATATCCGAAACTTTGGTTAAACACACATTTAGATTTTATGTAAAGGCTAGAAGCTGAGTCACTGGGGGAGTTATAGATCTATATTACCTTTCAAAAATGAGTCTGCTTTGACCTGGACCGACTGTACAAATCAACAACTCCTATCACATGTTTTGAACTGCACTTAAAATAACATGAACTCTGACCCTCTCCCGTCTGTTTCCTCTCCCCCTTTTGTTGGGAGCGATTGTAATGTGAAATCCCAGTGTTGGGCCAAATGAATGTGAATTCATGATAACACATCTTTGCCTCCTATACGCCTGTGTGGGCGACTTCATTTGACTAAAGTTACATGAATAGAGTTTTTAATTGGACCTGTAATCCAATAGGGCGGGACATGATGGAAAATGTCAACTGAAAGAGAGTGTACTGTTTTCAGAACGCAATGCAGCACAAGACGTTTAGTGTTTAAACTGAAAAACATTTTAGTTCCAATGAATGTATGCTCATTCTGAATTTCATGCCTGCAACAAGTTTCCACATGGTTGTCAGGGACTTGCTCAAGGACCCATGGCATGTTGTCTCAGGGGCTGGGTTTGAACCCTGGTCTGCTGGTTGAGGGCTGAGTGGTCTACCCAATGAGCTAAAGCTGCTCCACATCTTGCTCCAAATTCTCTATCTATCTAGCAATATTTAATGTAACCTGCACAGATATGCAAGTTATCCATGTCATGGGCACTAACACACCCTCATACGTCACAGATTCTTGCTTTTTGAACTTGGTTCTGGTGACAAACCTGCTGATACTTCTCTGAAGTCCAGAGGCACGACGCAGAAACTCCATTCCGATAAATTCCACGAAACTGTTTGAAATGTGGAATCTGCACACGGATGGAGAAATGAACTGTGTTCTCTGACAACTGTTTTCTACACTGTAAAAAAGAGAACTGTGTGATTAACAACTATCAATGTTTTTACAACTTCAATTAATGTGTTAGAATATTAAAATGGGCTTACGTTTAAAATGCTTGAATTGATTTAGTTACAGCAGTTGAAATAATTTCTTTTGGTCCATCAGATATTTTTACAGCGCATTCATGGAACACAAATGTACAAAAAAGTGAAATTCCAGCTTTAGTAATTCTTTGTTTCTTTCAAAAAAACTTTTTTTTTATGGTTTTTACCTTCAAAAACCTAAAATATAAAACAGTGAATACATATTCATTATTTGTGCATGGATCTGACAATTTTATTCTCAGACAAATAGTAAACACTGTAAAAATATTATTGTATGTTTTTCAGTTTTTTTAAACGACTTCAGTTTTAGACTCAGTAACTTACATTAATTGTGTTACCACTGAACTGTTTCATACATTAAAATATCCACGCAGTAATATTCCTTATAGAATCATGCCGGGTCCTTTTGGTGATATTATGGGATGTAGATTGTGAAATCGTGAACTTGCCATCGTGATTTGAAAAACATTCTTAAACTATTGGACTGTCATTCTCAGTAATGGAGACTTTCAAGCCTCATGGCACCATCGGCCGGTACCAGTGAGCCTCTCCACCGGCTGACTGGTCCAATCAGGTGTTTACAGCCAGGATTTATCATGATTTAGCATGAGAGTAAATTTAGGATAATAATGAGCTTAATGAGATGCACTTTTAGATATTTTGTATTTTGGACTGTTTTTATTTGAATATCAGGAAATGTTAACATTCTGTTTTACTGCTGCTAACCCAACGTTTTGGAACCATCACCATCTCCTTCTGTTTTATTTCTCTCTTTCTTTGTTTAATTCTTTTCCCCATGAAACAGTATTGTAAAGAATGCGATCATCGACTACCTCTTCCAACTTGACGTTATATTACGTGAGTTGAATTTCTATTCTAGACTATTTCTATTCCCTGACGCATGAAAGCAGGTGACCAAATGTTCTCTTCTGTGCTTCCTCAAAGGGCTTACAAGACAAATTGAACTGCTGAGGCAGAATCCTGTATTATTTTTTTAAACGCGTCAGGACTTGTTTGTGTTTTTCCATCGTTTTCTGCACAAACGAGGAGGACGGATTTACTCTGGGTTTTTATTATTATAATTTTTTTTTCCAAATCCTCTTTACACTCAAAATGCTTTTATGCCCTGAAGACAAAGTCACAGCATCACTTATCTCTGGAGGTGAATGACATAAACGCCACGTAGGTCCGGCTCGTTACTCTTTAGAATGTTGCAGATGTTGAGCCTTTTTTTTTAAACCGCTGTGCAGCAGACGCTGTCCTTGAGTGCGTTTCACAGACAGCGGAAATGTGACACATCAGCTCGCCGATGACGTCTGTCAGTGAAATAGCTGATGTTCTCATTATTCATGTGTGAGACAAAAAGCCGACGTTTACAAAGATTCAGATCTGTCGTCTTGCTGCAGAAACAGACAAGGAATTTGTGCCGTTGTGCGTGCCTGCGTTCTGAACCAGCTTTACTCGCCTGGTGTGTTAGTGAGTTCTTGTGTTCTTTGTTTTAGGAAGTAGCATCTTGGAAGGGACGTCGTGAGATCATAATGATGAGAACAATGAGAAAACAAACATTGTACATGTACAAGTGTAGCATTTATATCCACATAGACCTTAGTGCGAGGAAGAACTGGATTATTTTGGGGAAGGTCGGAGCTTTATCAACAAATGTTTTCGGGGCCAAAATTTTACAATCGTTGGTCAGATTTAGTCCAAAATCTGGTGAATGTGGACCCACTCCAGGAAATATATCTTGTATTTATATCATATTCTAGTTTAATAGTTCTGACTTTGCTCAATAGGATTAATAGGGATCTTTTTAATGAAAACACTTAATACATAACTGCACATTTAATTTGATTAGTTCAATCAGGTGAATTGCTTGTACAATGCAGGGGATTGGGGCCTTTTTTGGGGATATACCCTTGCTGTCAGGGATGACAGCGTAGGCCTAGTTTAATTCATTTAAGTTCAATCCTCTCATCTAAGTTGTTAAGAAAAGAGAACAGCTGTTTTTACCCAGAATGCTCCACAGTACTCCACTCAGGGGCAAACAATGGCACACAGTATTCTGTAGGAGGTGAGACACCATCAACAAAAGGGAACTGTAAAACAACATGGAGTAAAGACAAAGAGCCATAAAACTTTTATATTAGATATATTTGGCCAAAGAAATACAATGTAGTGTTGTTTTCTCTAACCGAATAAATAACAGGGACAGATGGTGGAGCAAAACAAAATCCATATAGCCACGCAGGCATGAGATAAAATGTGCTTTGAATCGTTTTCTGGGTCACACATCCAGATTTAGAGCGAGTCAAAACACACAGGCATCGCAGACGGGAAGGAATGATTGAGACGCAGAGGGATAGACATCTGGGAAAAAAAGTGAAATTCCTCCCCTCTTATCTGAAGTGACTCAGAGGCAGTGACCGAGGAGACGGAATTTTAAAGAAATGGAGAGACGATGACACAGAGATAAAAAAAAAAAAAAAAATTAAATAGACCGTTGGCTTCAGGATTTGCGGTAATACATTAGTGCGTTGGATCGCATTTTTTTTAAATTAATGTAACCCTTTAAAATCTTTTTTTTAATCTACCCTTGTTCCGTGATAAAAGTGACTTATTGCATTAAAATATTTGGAAAACAAATTTATTACCATTTTGTGTCACTATGCAACAAGTATTACGTGGAATGTAGTTGCAATAGAAACAAGTTTTTTGGGGGTCAATCAGGAAGAACTGTTGTTTTTTTCATTTCACATCTAAGTTTCCCTCCACAGGGAAACATTTAGTTTGCTTTTGCACTTTACGGTAATTGTCACTTGCATTTAAAACAGGAATAACAAATATGACTTATAGCGTAATTTACTTGTATGTTAATTTTTTTATTTAACTCAATTTAACTCAATTATTTTCATCCTATGACTAATCCTACACAGCAGGCTTACGTATTCAGAGAGTCGTAAGCCTGCTGAGAGTTGGTCAGGGCCCGGGTTAACAACGACCGGCTCCGGTATTGTTAGCCAACAGGGTTCTGGTAGAAACTATGTTACTGTTGGTCAAAGAAAAAGGATGATTGAGGAAAGATGAGGAAAAGCAGGATTGTGGGGGTGAGAGTAGCCATTAGTAGAAAAGGTAAAGCGCACGCTGATATGATGGAGAGAAGGGGAAGTAGATATACAGTGCTGTACGTCCAAGAGACCAGGTGGAAAGGCAGCGAGGCTAGAAGCATCGGAAGAGGGCACATGCTGTAAATAAATAAATAAATCTGAAAGTATCACAATCTTTTGTAAAAGCCATCATTACCACTGTAGTGTTAAGTGGCTTAAGGGCAATTCCAGTGAAAACTGTGACTACACTGTCATACCTCACACACGGCTGCAAGTACAACATCCGCCTGATTGTCACAGTGGAAAATTCCCACTACTGGCCTGATGTTTATACTACAGAGATTTCCATAGTTTTTGCAAAATACTTTCCATTTTAGCGAAACTGTTGTGTCATGTTCATGGGACCATTTACTGGACATGACATAGCAATGTTTTTCATTGCTTGCATTCCACGAGCAAGATGGTGGTTGGTGACATAGCATCAAATCGTCTCACCCCCATCCTGGCCTACCTGGATTCCTTCATGCAGATGATATCATTTGACGTTGTTAGAACCTTTACTGTCGCCTCAGCGCTGGAGCCACAGTGACACGCCGTCACGCCTGTGCGGCTTTCGTGCAGGACGGCGAGGTGCAATAAAGACGTAGGTCCTCCTTATCGAACAGTCGGTGTAAAAGTGGTCTGGGTTTGCTGACAATTATTTTGCCCGTAGAGAAACAGTTTAATTTGAGTGTGGAGCCCGGATAGTAGCCTGGTGGGACCGACAGGCACCAGTCCAAAAGAAAAAAAGAGCCATCTGTTGTTTGCATGTGAGCTAGATTCAGGTAACATGTCCTGTGAAAGCGAGAAAAATCCAGGCTTCAGGCTCTTTAACACGATGCAAAATATCACAACCAGTGAAAAAAACACGACCCACATGACCCACATGACCCACATGGAGGTCTTGTGATGACGGGCTTCTGGATTATTGGATTGGATGATACTTTAGTTCAATTTCACAATAGCGCACCTGCAAATCCCAACACTCGCATTTAAATAGAAACCTTCCCCCCTCAAACCATTTATATGGAGATGAGTGCCTTTGTTAGCAGAAGTAAACACACACACACACACACACACACACACAGGTATGACTAATCGGAGCATCCTCCATTCACTTGAGCCCTCTAAGTTCATCAGAAATGATAATGCCACACTTCCTCTCATCCTCAAGTCCTGCAACACACAGAGGATGATACACCAGTCTCACACAAGACGTGGAGAAACACACACACACACACACACACACACACACGCACACAAAGCGGTGACTCAGCCCTCTTTTGGGTCGCATGCTTCGTGTACCGGCCCCCTTGGCTCCTTTAATCTACCAGAGTCCTGCACATAAATAACGGCAGTGGTTTCTTCGCAGACGCAGAGATATGAAAGATCCGTGCATGAGTGGGACTGGGCTTTCAGTTGAGTTATCCTCTGCTGTTTGCATTTTCTGTCACAGGACATGAGTCACTTTTTAATGAGCATGATTTCATGCGCATTTGATGCTATGATCCGCGCAGGAAGTAGAACGTCACCAGGGACTAGTAGGGTATGATCTCTCACCGACTTCCCTCCTCTCAACATCGGCAGAAAGGTTAGGAATATAATGTGAAGTGAAAAGTAGGACCATAAACTACCTCCACCGTTTCATGTTTTTTTTTTTTGGTGTCGGATTTTTATGGACGATTAATCATAATAAAAATGAAAAATTTGAATTACATCGCTAAGTCCGCCAATTTGTCGTGTTAATGCTCCAAAAACTGTTTCATGGATTATTTTCAAATTGTATACCCACATAGACCTTAGTTTGAGGAAGAACTGGGATGATTTGAGGAATTCTAAAAGTACTTCTTTTTTTTTTAGATCTGGATAAACGGGTGAATCCATGGTCTTATTTGACTTTCTGTAATTTTTTTTAGGAAACGCTTAAAGGGGCTTTTTAGTTGTAAAACTTGTTATTAGAATGCGGGTTTAATTAAATGGAGATGTCGTATCTATTTTTACCATATAATGACAAAGCATTTGGTGAAGAATGCTTTTAAAGCGTAAAAAAACAAAATCAGTTTTATAGAAAACTTTAAATTAGACTTTTTTTTTTTTTGTGAAGTTACATAATTCTGTTCAGTAAGTCCTTGCATCTCATAATAACCCCCCCAAAAATTCAACTGATCTAAAAAGACTTTATAGCCATGGTTAGTTCCTCCTCCTCCTCAGTGGCCCCTTTGACCCGCGGTGTCCCTCAGGGCTCTTTCCTTGGCCCCTTACTCTTTAGCAAATACATTCTGCCACTGGGTCGTGTTAGAAACAGGTTCAGTCACATTTTCCACAAGAAATAATGAATGTTAACTAAGCTTAACCAAACAGCTAAGCACAACAAGACATTTGTAACATGCTGAATGTTTACTTTTAAACCCGCCACATGTGAGCTTTTGTAAGGGACGATGCTGTGAGCGATAAGTGGAGCAAAAAAACACGGAGGAACTGAACAGCTTTGAATTCTATATAAAAACAGAAGGGTCACATCTGGTTGTTAGTTTGCTGCGGCGCAAACGCGAGGAAACATTAAAATCGAGGCAAGACACTGAAGTTTTCGGTGGCAGGTTGCAGAAGCTGCAGGGAACGCTGCATCGCACAACAGTTAAATAGTGAAATTAGTTTCATCACCTGCCCGTAGGTGCGTGCTTTCCACCGGGAAACAAGTACAAAGCAGCATGGATTCAGATGCTCAGAAAGATCAAACCGTCTCTCTCGCCCTTAGGTGCTCTGGAGACTCACCCTTTTTTTTTTTTGTTACAGTTGAAAGGGTGTCAACTGAATCTAGGGAGAGTTCATATGTGTCACCAGATCAGACAGTCTATTTAGTCTTAGTCTTATTTTAGAAAGAGATCCTCGCCCAGATGAATTGTCTGGATCTGTAGGGAGGAGTTCCAGCTTTTTTTTTATTACGAAGAGGAGGTGTATAGTCTCGTTAGAAGCCTGCTAAAAGTACAAAATGACTTCAAATATGAGACCATCCAAACATGTATTATAGATAAAAAAAATAATCTAAAAAAGAAGGGGGGAAATCTAAACGTGCGGACTGATCCTCTACAAACATTCATTCCTGCCCAGGTCCTTTAAGGTCCTTAACAACATCTCCTAGTCAGATCAGATCTGCAGTCGGTTTATCTTTGCAGTTCTCTACTACCCGTGCATTCTGGGATACTGGTTTCTGTAAAATCATTTTGGATGGAGTCCAAAACCAATTTCCAATTGGGCTAATAAAGGATTTCTTATCTTATCTTATCTTACAGTTGGTCCCAGGAAGTTAAACATTGTAAGTCAAATAATTGCACTAATAGGGCAAAGCAACAGTTTTCAATCACTGCAGGAAGACGACAAACCAAAAAAAAGGTCAAAGTTAACATCTAGTCTCATAATAATTCAGATTATGGCCAAGTTTCTTATATATACTGTAACCTTGACCTGATTGGTTGAGGGGCTGGAGGAGGAGCCAATGATGTAAAAACCGATACAGAGGCAGGATTGAGCTTCCACACGATAAATGCATCTTTATTATCTTGTTCCCATGGAAAAAAATATTTTTAATTAATTCAATCTGTATCGTATTGCTAGTCTTTTACATTTCCCCCGGTTCTCTCTCTACCTCTAGTTCATCTCTGCGCCTGTTACGTATTCTCTTCTACCCTCCCATCACCGTCCAATCTTTGCCTGGTCGCCGCCTTCATCATTTCACTAACCTCATCTGTCTCAGCGGAGTCATCAGCCACTGCCACCACCACCGTTGGAGGAATACATCTCACTGCTTCTCAGGGCATAATCGCCTTCCATCACAATCTCCCAGAAGAGAATGGGACTTTCTTACAGACTTAATTTTATCACCGACAAGTCGGGGATATTATTATATTACGGAATTGTCATAGTGTCCACCGCATTTGCCACCGTCGTTTTAAAGCAAAACTTGAAAAAAAATCTCGTCTCAAATTTATTGAACCACCTGGACCTTCATGTGAGGATGAACTGGATTGATTTTTAGGGATAGGTCGGTTGTATATTTCTAACACTAGAGCCAGTGAGCTTTACCCCCGACAGCTCAAAGGTCATATCTTAATCCCAAAGGAAGCCTACGGCATAGGTGTAGTTGCCAGGTGGAGAAAATTGAGTTTGATTGACATGTTGATTCTCTGTCATGCTTCCATTTGTTTGTGAAGAGAGAGAAGCATAATTGAGTGTAATTCAATTGGCAGAAATCTCCATTTTGAAAGTTAGAGAAGGCGTTAGTGTTTTTTCCACACTCGACTTTGAAGTTAGAGCTTTTGGCGTGACTGCGATTTTTTAAAAAGCCTCCGGTAGTAATGTAAGCACAGTCAAGTAAGAATAAATTTAGTGCGACAAAATGTATGATCCGATAACTTGAAAGAGCGAAGGTCAGGCTTTTTTCGCTTCAGGTCAGAACTGCATGGCGACGGAGATGGCAGCTCTCGGCGCAGAATCTCTCCGGCAATGCCGGGTGCTCATCTGTAAGGAAGTATGCTCCAGAAGATCCGGAGAGAAACCCGGGGGCCATTTCAAAAGGCTCTGTCAAAGATCGGCGATGATTAAGAGCGCGATGTTGTTAAAAGTGATGTTTCAATGCCTGCAGTTTCAAAGCAGATCATAAACCGTGCTTTGTTGTCGGAGGCAGGCAGAGGAGCTGGAGAGCACAGAGAGCATCATGGGAAAGAAGAACGTTTGAGTTGGGATTAAAGGTCAAAAACAGGTTTGCACAGCTGTGCTTGTTGAATTCCATTCATCCAGTCCCTCCATCATTATGGACAGCCTCACCTCCAACACGACCGCCGTCTTTTTGTTCGGCTGCATTAGCCTCTGAATACCCATGAAGCCGACTGGTCGGGACAAGTTTGATGATTTTACCAGTTATTCACAAAAACATGCTCACACACACACGCCCACACACACATACGCCCATACTTACTGCCACAGAATTCTCAGGAAAACTGCCTCCTCTGGCATCCAGCTGGTTGTTGGAATGGTGTTTTATGTGTCCTGCCAAAAAAAAGGAAGAGAGAAGGGAAGTCAAGACACTGGCAGGAACAAACCTCTATAAAGTGCTTCCTTTTGCCACTCAAAAAACAGACCCACTCAAGACCATGATCCCAGTAGGAACACGAAATAAGAAGATTCTTTTGACCAGAGAATGCTTCCACAAAAAAATATGAATTTGTTCAAATTTAAAATGAATCGGCGCCTAGAAATAGCAGCACAGTCTTGACTGTACCGGGTTAATGACAATCAAGAGTAACGGTCCTAAAAGACCCACTAAGAAAAATCGATGAAAAAGGCCCAGTTACTGTTTGATTAACCGCACGCTAAAATCTCACGTCTGTCTTGTCATTGGTAAGTTAGTTGGTTTGTTTGGACGGTTGGTTGATTTTTTAACGGGTTGGTTGATTGGTTGGCTGAATGATTGGTTGTTTGGCTGTTAACTTGGGCTGGTTGGTTGTTTAGTTGTTTGGCTGGTTAGTTGAGTGGTTGGCTGGTTTATCGGTTGGTGGTTTGGTAAGTTTGTTGATTAGTAGCTTGGTTGGTTGGTTGTTGTTCGGTTGGTGGTTTGGTAAGTTTGTTGATTGGTTTTTTGGTTGGTTGGTAAGTAGGCCGATTAGTTAGTTGGTAGATGGTTCATTGTTTGGTTGGTTGGTTTGTTTGTTGAATCATTGGTGGGTTTTCTGGTTGTTTAGTTTGTTGATTGGTAGTCGGGTTGAATGGTTGGTCAGATGGCTGGTTGTTTGCATTGTTTGTTTGATTGATTGGTTGTTGTTTTTTTAGGTTGGTGGTTTGGTTGGTTGCGGCTAATTTTAGGTATAATAAAAACACTAGAATAATGATTTTAATCATGTCAATACTAACAGACAATAATTACAATATATTAGTAGAATGATGAAGACTTTGATTAGATACTTATTTACATACTATACTATAATATCTTAATATCCGTGGGCGCTAACCAGGCAGTGGGTTTATCAAACCATGGGAACCTGTGAGGTGAGGTAGCTGCTTGAAATTCAAACCCAGTACTTTAAAGTAAATTTGAATCCCTCCCATATCCAGACCAGGAGCGAAGTATTGAACCCTTCGCCGGGGAGAGATTTGTTCAGATCTGAGCATAATGTCACAAGTCTTCTAAAGAACTTTAGTGCTTCATTCCACAGGAGACCGTTTTCATAAGCTCATAATTATCTCATCAGGATCTGATATTTATCTCTTTTAAAAGTCATCCCTCAGTAACTCCTCAGCCGGCGCAGTTTCAAAGTTCTTCTTCACATCCTCCCATTCATGGAGCGCTTCGTGTGAAGACTCTTAAACCTGAGCACCGAGACTTTAGCTTTCATTGCTATTCAATATTCCATCACAGCCAATATTATTATCCAGCTCCTCCCTATGACTAAAAACGGACTCCATTCTTTGAGTCAATTACGTTGTGGTTGAGTGTTAGAGATAACATGCCTCTACCTGTACTTTCTACCTGTATGAGATATGGATTGCTCAGAGGTGACCTTCACCATGGCTCATGTTTGTGGCTGTCAGGTGGCGACGGATCGCCCAACAACGATTAGTGGTTTCTATCAACTGTTCACAGCCTCTAAATCAAATGAACAACGTAAATGCCAGATGCCCGGAGGCTCTCACACAAAAACATATTGATGAAGGAGTGAAGGAGGGTTGGATCAAACCAGTTGTGATCTTAATCTATCTGTGTCCAACTTTTATTCGTAGGACTTTCACTCCTGTTTCCCACCATCTTTTCCCGACTCTTCGATTCACAGAAGTCAGAGCAAGAAGGTGATGAAATTCCACGGAGCTCTGCTGGCCTAAAACCAACACAGTCTTCAATGAAACATCCCTTCATAAAGATTCCCAGGTTCGGTGTTGTGGAAACTTCTCATGAGCCTTAACAATAAAACCGGCAGCCTAATACTAGTAGGTCTCCATTTTCCTGTTAAATCTGAGATGCATCGTGTGCGTCGACACATTGCAATTAGAAGCAGCATTAATTTCCTTTTCCCCAGCAATTTTTGCTTTTACAGATCTTTTGTAGAGTCTCTTCCCTCACACATTAATGAGCCTTGGTCCCCACAAAACCCCGTCACCAGTTCGCCACTTGTCCTTGCATAGATCACTTTTGGCAGGTATTAACAACTGCCGACCGGGAACTCCCATCAGGACCTGCAGCTTTGGTGACGCTCTGACCCACTCCTCTTAACATCACAACATCTTGTACCATCAAAACATGTTCACCTGCTGCCTAATATATCCCACACACTGACACGAGTCATTAGAAGATAATCAATCTTATTCTGACTTCAGCAGTCAGGGGTTATTATGTTATGGCTGATTGATGCATAAGCGACTGCTATGGAAGTAATCATGCAGCACAGGGTAGTAAATGAAGTGATTTCAGATACAGCCTCTGTCTCCCTCTGCTGGAGAAAGAACGGAGGTTCACTGTCTTCACTAACATCTTCATCTAAGATCCTCTTCCTCTTACGTGATTAAACATGAGTTGTGTAAATTTAAAATTCTATATTAATGAGGATATTTTTGATACCCCAGGGTCAAAACTAAACATAGAGAAGCAGTTTTCATTTTTATACCCCGCAGGTATTCTCTGAGTCTTCTATCTGTTAAATTAAGGTTAAAGATATTTCTGTTTGCCACTGCTTATAATTCAATCAATTAATTACACAGTTATTACACCGCATTAGTAACTTTTACTCTATTTATCATATCTTTTCATTTCTACTTCAATCATCTTAATCTAAATGCTGTTTTAATGCGTTTTCGACATATATTTTGAATGATCTTGTTGTTGAAATGTGCTTCTTGCCTTTTAGGTGCATCGATTCAGCAGAGAAGCCAACATGCTCTCTGAGTGCCAGCTGCTTCATTATAAATCATATCTGCAATGTTTTATTGCCTCTTAATTTAATGGACCGCAGAGCAACGTGGGTTTTTGAGTGCAGCTATAAATGATTATGAGCTGCTCGCCACCATAATTGATAATCCGTCGTACGACAGATTGAATGAAATGGTCAGAGAGAAGCCCACACAGAAGTGATTCATTTGTATTAATATGTTTATTGCTCTTTCTAAAAATCTAGAAACAATGCATCTTACTTTAAATAAAAGGAGATGAGTGTTACCCGGTCATGAATGTTACAACATTATGGAGGTTAAAAGTTAGAACCCAGTCAGATCAGAGAAAAATGTTCACGGGAGATACTCACGCCTAAAATAGTAAAATAGTGTTTGTGTTTCAGCCAGTACAGATCAGAGCCTCGGTGTAACCAACAAATCCTCCTTCACAATGCTCAAATGTGAGATCTGCTGTACTAGGTAACGGTAAAGGCACTTTCTGGAGAAGTTTTACTCACTTCTTAAACCCTTTAATGTCCTGCTCAGCTGTTTTGGTTGAGACAATTCTGAGTCTCTGTTTCTAAGTGAAAAATGTGACTAAAACTGTTAATAACTGTATAATAACTGTAACTGTATAATGTGGCCCAGTGATAGCATGTATATTCTAAACAGTAAGGGGCCAAGGGTGCAGCCCTGGGGGACACCACAGGTCAAATGTGGCCACCAAAGGAGGAGGCATTAACCGTGGCTATTGAGAAAGTTAATAATAGGTAGGATTGTTTCGGCATATTAAGGATTTGAGGACTTACTTAACCGAATTATGTTACTTAAAAAAAAAGTTATCGGGGCTTAAAGGAAAAATATACAAATAAATAGTTTTTCTGTTGTTTAGTTTTGTTCTTGTTGAGGACACTAAAGGGCTTAATTCTAAGTGAAAAGCTGCAATGCGTGGCACAAAATGTATAAAACGTTTATAAATCATCATTTTAATAACACATTCAACCCGAGCGTGTGGTTCCGCTCGTCTGCTGCACTGGATCCCGGGTCGCACCAACACAGCAAGCAGAAAAAAAAACAGTGAGGAAAACATTCATCACCCATCTGTGACACAGTTATTCTGAGAGGTTCATGAACACATCAGCGGCCTTCCACACCTCAGAGACATGTCACTCATTTAGACTGGTGTCATTCATAAAATGCTGCTGCAGCATTAGTGAGGACAGATGTGAGCATGTGTGTTTAAAACACTGCTGTTACATTAAAGCAGCCAGTAGAATAAACCATTTAACAGTACAGTACCACATACTAGCAGTAGTGTCTCCGAGACCGTGACATTTGACTGCTATCTGCAGCTGTGTTTCCACGCAAGTATATTACTCTGATAATAAATTACGATAAGATGGATGTCGGCTTTCTGCGAATGAAGAAAAAAACAAAGTGTCCTGCAGAAGAAATCTAATCCATTCATGACTGTTAATCCAAGAGAGGTGGCAGTCTGAGGAGATTGCGTCGTAAATCTTCCCTCCATGTCATGTTGTGTGAGAGGCTCCAGCAGAGGGCGCCATCACCGCACACATCTCAAGGTTCTTGCATAGTTCATGTACTCTGATGAGATGTACTGCATACTCTGAGTAATGTATAGTGCATGTGGGCACAAGGGGCATCCAGCAAAACACACAAATGCATTCAAGAGGACCTGGACAGCTCGGCGGATGTTACAGTAATGGTAGACGGTACCGTATGTTGCACACATGTTATGGCTATGACTATCATACATTAACCTTTATGCAATATCAAGTTATAGGCAAGAAAAGATCGGCACTGCAGTGAAAACAGAGGATGAAGAGTTCAACTTCAAGTACAGTACATTTCATTAAGGGTGTGTGTGTGTGTGTGTGTGTGAGTAGAGGGGGTTGCATTGGGATTTTAGTTGAGAGAAATCATCTATATTAAGTTCCCATTCCTCAAAGTCGGGGATCTTGTTGAATTGTCATCGCTGCGTCCATCACAAATCCTTCATGTTAACGCAATAACTCTAAAACTGTTTTATGGATCAATTTCAAATTTTACACCCACATTGATCCTAGTGCGAGGAAGAACTGGACAGAGTTTGGGAAAGGTCGGTTTTATATTTCCAATACTAGCGGGAGCTTTTTCTCGGGCCATTTTTTCTCAGCCGTTGGTCCGAATTAGTCCAAATTTGGTGACTATGAAACGTCTCGACAGGATCTATATTGTTATATTTTACTTTAATGTTGCATATTTTACTCACTAGGGGGAGCCTTTCTTCGAAAAACAGACATAAATTCACATTTGATGACTCGAAATTATTTAAGTCATTTCAATTCCAGTTATGAGTCAAAATATGACCCTGAGGCCCACCGGGTCGGTTCTCACTGCTCCTCAGGGATGCGTCAAATGCACAGAATTAATTTCACATTGTTGTCATTTATGTATGAACCCTAACCCTAACCCAAAACCTATTCACAGCTCTGCATCAGTTTTAGGAAGAAGGAATGCAGTTATTAAAGACTGAATTGCCCCACTGGGAATATGTCTTGTTTTTTCTTTTAAGTCCTCACACTTCCATATTTGGAGCGAGCAACTGAAATAAAAAAAATCTAGCAGGCAAAACCCTTTTGAAAAATGAAAAAATCCCCAACCCATCCCCTCCTCCACACTTCCACACCTTTATTTTCATACACAAACCATAAAAAGAGCCTCCCTCTGTTGGCATAAGGAGAACATATTTTGATTATTATACATGTTCTTAGAGACGCTCTGCAAAAAGCGACATGAAAATGAATGTGCTCTATCAGCTGGTTGCATTGACGTTATTGCTCTCAGGATAACGCCGCCGTATTCATTCATTTGAAAAGCTTAGAATCAGCATTTCTTAAAGCCTTGGCGATCTGTGATTGTGTTCATCTGCTGCGGACCGGTTCCAGCCGTCCTGACCTGAAATAAACCGGCGCCTCAGAGGTCCTGGAGGGCCGCACTGATTGTAGTTAACATTAACTCACTCCTCTGCTCCGGTGCACTAATGCTCATCGGTTCAGAACCAGCAAACCAGCGGAAAAAAAAGAAGAAGAAAAAAGGCCTCACAGCTGGAGCGGAGAACTTCACTTCCTGCAGCTCTCTCAATCTGCAATGCTGATCTGGAGTGGAACCGCATTCACTCCGCTTCAGCCTCAAACTCTCAAAAGTTTTGGTACGATGATTTAAAAAAAATAAAATAAATTTAAAAAAAAAACCTCTCAGGTGTTTTTTTTATATGATTTGAAAGAAGAAACGCTTATTATTAAAGACACATTAGGTGCTGATTTGTCATTTACTTAGTGAGGGAGGGTGAGAACAATCTTATGATGGCGATGGGAGGGCATCATGTGCAATGTGGCAGAACATGCCCCTCCCCCTCACTAAGTGCTGCAGAGATGAAAGGGAGTGTGTGTGTGTGTGTGTTTGTGTGTGTGTTTGCGTGTGAGTGTGTGTGTGTGTGTAGCAAGAGGGGGGGATGGGTAAAAGAAAGTGAGAGTGTGTATTTATGTGTTAGTGGAGGTGGTTCCTACAGTGATGAAGAAGCAGGACGAAGAGAGGACTGACAGAACGGGAAATGGATCAGCTAGTGATGGAGGTGTAAACTCCACCAGCACTCTCTCTCTCTCTCTCTCTCTCTCTCTCTCTCTCTCTCTCTCACCAGCATTTCATGCATTATTGGCTGGAGGAAGTTTTCACCCGCACAATGGAGAACAGGGGTTAAACTCACATGGAACTATAAAGCTTCAATCTGGAATAGCTTTTCTGAATGTGAGGTATTCAAGGATGGAGTTTTTTTTTTTGCAACATTAAATCCATGGAGGATTTATATTTGATCAGTAAGAATCCAGGATGAGTGGGGGAGGTCGGGAGGGTGGGAGGGGTGGGTTTTATCAGTGTACTACAGTGGGACAGAGGTTGATTCACAACCTCCTCGGACGGGAAAATGTGCTTCTCTTCACGTGTGTCAAGCTTATGTCCTCAGTCGCCACAATCTCCCACATACACCCATAAATATCTTTCTTATCAACACACACACACACACACACACACGCACACACACACACACACACAATCCCCTCCCTGTTTCTCTAAGCTGGTACCAGCCAGCAGCAAGACCCTCCCTCCATGACTCGGAGTCAAACATGGAGAGAGAGGGAATCCATAAAAAATACAAGCCGTTTCTCTGTAGAAAAATAGAGGAATCTCCGGAGGCTGATTGAACGTCTTTGGCACTTGTTACAACACAGCAGACACAAACAAACCAACACTGATTTTTGATGAAAAGGCCAGACTAGGAATCCTCTGCAGCCAGAAACAGATTAAGATAATCCACGTTCATCCGCATATGAGTCGGGCCAGTCCCGGATGGATTTGAGCCTGGACGGGTCCGTACTCCACCATCTCACCGTCCACGGTGATCATGCCGTGAGGGGAGATGGGCTCCAGCCGCAGGGCTTTCACCTTCTCGTACACCAGGTACGGGCAGCCACACGCCAAATGCGCGCCCTTCTCCATGGCGAGGAAAAGGCGCAGCAGTGCCGGACGGGAGATCCCCGCCGTCACATAGAACAGATGAATGATGCCGTCATCCGCCGCCGCACCAGGTACCGTCCACAGATCCTCAGCCAGGTGAGACTGGTAAATAGCCAGAACTAAGACAAAGTCTTCCTCCTTAACAACCGTCCAGCTCTCCGGGACTGGCTGGTCCAGTTCGGGAAGCAGAGAGTCCACTGGTGGACTCTGGGGTCCCTTGGTGGTGATGGGATGGTTGGAGGAGTTGTTGATGATGTTGTGATTGGAGTTTGTGCTGTTGTGATTGCGGCAAGAGTTCTGGTTTGGGGAAGCATCGGGTATCCACCGGCATGGAAGGGAGGAGCAAAGTGAGGGATGCTGAGGTGTGGGGGGCGTCTGGTTCACCATGATGCTCCCTTTTGGAAGTTTGGGAGCCTCGCTCACTGGAAGATACGCCAACCTGCCCTGGTAGACCCGGAGGGAGGCGAGTCGCACCAGCGTACCCATCAGGAATCGGATTGCGCCAACGTGTCGGTACTTCTCGCTCTCAATGTCGACGTCGGCGACGAAGCCCCAGGCCAGCGAGAGGAAGGAGAAGAGGCGCTGCCGAGAGGCCAGGTGGACCGACACCAGGTCCATGGAGCCAACCAGACCTTTGCACAGCATGAATCCACAGCTCAGTAGTAGCTCCTCATTCCACGCTGGAGGTGACCTGAGAGGCGGAGAAGAAGAGTTAACGCCACATCATGGAAACGGGTTATCGATTACTATTCAACTAATAGTCTAAACTTTTATTTCTATGGTTCTATGTGCTGAAACATCACTGAGCTGAAGACTGAAACTCTGTTTATTTCAGAATAAATGTCCTAAACTACACACAGACGACTGAGTTACACAACTAATACAACATTTACGTACTTATATCATTATTTATTTACTCACTCAGCCAAATTATCCACATTAAAAACATATTATAAATACAATTATTCACCGAACACTGGAACTTTTCCCAACTGACATTGGGGAAGAGACAGGGCACACGATTCAGAATTCTGATTTTAAAGTCAGATATCTGAGTTCATTCATTCTTTCAAGAAGTTTGAGAATTCTGTGTTTAAAGTCAGAATTCCAGAAAAAGAAAAAAACGACTCCTTTAGCTCTATGTAAGTGTCTAAGGGATTTAATAATAAAACGCACTTTACATCTGGATCAAATCTCAAGTGCGATTTAAAAGAGACTTGACTTTTATTTTGGAAAACATTGGTAAAGGTCCCAGAGATGATGTTGAAGGTTACGGATTGCTCCATGGTGAGATGAGAACCTTCTGGTTTAACTGAGAGGTCAAGCATGAGAACATTATCCTGACTCTGAACCACGAGGCGGAGGTCGCCGCTCTCTGGCCCAGCAGGCCGGGCAGTAATGAAAACTATTAATCCTGTAGTGAGCAAGCAAATCCTACAGGACAGGGATCAGATTTCCATTCATAGAAAGGTGAAGCACGCAGAAAGACAACAATAAAAACACCAGCGTGACTTACGACAAACAGTTACAGGAGAAAAGGTACATCATACAAAGACAGTTTAGTCTCATCAATAAGTCAAAGGCTTTTTATGAGCCACATTTCATCCGAGGCAACATGTGTGACTAATGAACATTGATAAAGCAGGATAGGATAAGATAAGATAAGATAAGATAGGACAAGATAAGATAGGATAAGATAAGATAAGATAGGACAAGATAAGATACGATACGATACGATACGATAAGATAGGACAGGATTAGATAAGATACGATAAGACAGGATTAGATAAGATGAGATAAAACAGGATAAGATAGGATATGATGGGGTAAGATAACATAAGATAGGACAAGATAAGATAAGATAAGATAAGAAAGGATAAGATAAGATAGGATAAGATAAGATAAGATAAGATACGATACGATACGATAAGATAAGATAAGATAAGATACGATACGATAGGACAGGATTAGATAAGATAAGATAAGATAAGAAAGGATAAGATAAGATAGGATAAGATAAGATAAGATAAGATACGATACGATACGATACGATAAGATAAGATAAGATAAGATACGATAAGATAAGATGGGACAGGATTAGATAAGATAAGATAAGACAGGATCAGATAGGATATGATGGGGTAAGATAACATAAGATAGGACAGGATTAGATAAGATAAGATAAGATAAGATAAGTTAAGATAGGATAAGATAAGATAAGATAAGATAAGTTAAGATAGGATAGGATAAGATATAACTTTAAATAAAAATTACAGTAACAAAAACTAATTGAGTAAGAAAATAGAATATAACCATAAGTGAAAATGTTGAGGTGTTGAGCTGAGGATGAGAGGCATTTGACATTTCCTGGTGAAGGAATGCAACAACTCCGACATCCTCAGATGAACAATCCGTTTGTGTTTTTGTCTCGGATGCGGCCCCTTCAGCGATCCAGCAGATGGAGATGACACCCTGGACATGGGTCAAGGGTACTCCAGGCTATGATCGCTCTTAATGCACAACGTTCTAAAGCCATTACATCACTCCTTGGAGAGTTATCTGCAGCCTAAGATGACCTTTCCTGCACAGCGGCACACGTCCAGGACGCTCCTCCATCCCCCTCCCTCCTGAGGCAGGATGTACCCAGTCAGCCTTTGGCATAATTGCATAGAAAGGAGATAAATCGGTCTCTTATTTTTGGGTGGAGGAAGGCTCGTCTTTGCTCCCCGTAGGCCCATGCATTTAAATGACTCATTAATGCATCGACTCACTGTGAGTAGTGGTGGACAGAGGCGGCCAGGGCGTTGCCCGAGCCACCTGGTAGAATACCCAGAGGAGTCTGGATGGCCTCCTGCCAGTCCTCGCGCTCCATTAAACCGTTTATCACCTACAAAGAGGGAAAAGCACCAAAACAAAAAGAATCAGGCCACTGTCCGAAATAGAACGACCTCTCAAATAATGTCAGAGTGTCATTTTAGAATTTGGGACATATTTTTCTTTTCTTCAAACCACTTTAATTGAATCCGATTTGAATAAGGCACTAATTATATTAAACTTTCACCAATAGTAGTAATACTTGATTCGTATTTTAGGCACCATTCAAGATACATTAGATATTAATTCAACATTAATTATATATATGATCTACTAAGAATAGAAATTCTACAGTGATTATGTCATTTAAACCAGAGCCAGACTGATTTATGGATGCGTTAAAATAATCATGATTTCATGAAAAAAAAAAATCCCTAAAGTGATTATTTTGTGATTCTTTAGTTTTCATTCCATTAAAAATATAAAGACATACACACACATAGACATTTTTGTTCAAGAGACAGATGATTGAGGATAACGAAATGTAAAAAAACCAAAAAAAACCCACAACAGTCAAATCAAAGCTTGGAGGCGGAGCTCCAATTTAAAAAAAATCCATGGTAGATGACCTTTGACATTAAATCAATGTCCTCCGCACGACTTCTGCTGACAGTGCATTCACTCTTGATTTAGAAAACTACATAAGTATTATTCTAACATGTGGTTTTATTGAATTATGACAAAAACAACCACAAACATAAAAATGATTACATTCAACAATTTGTCTACAAACATGTCAATCTCAAGGCTCGTGGGCCAAAACCAGACGCTTCTACAATTATATTTAATTTCTATAATAATGCTCTATAATAATAAAAATAATAAGAATGATAAGATTTCCTCTTATCACAAGGTCTTCTGACAATGCGTCGCATTTGAAGTATTTGCAGGTTCCCCTTATGGATTTTTAAAATGATTAAAAAACAAGTGATTTTACATTATACTTTGAAAAAAAATATAGTTTTTATGCATGTTTTTGATTTCATGTAGTTAAAAAAATTTATCGGAAATTATTCCTTGTAACTCTGCTGATAATGTGTCTGTTAATTTTATTTTTATCTCAAATTTCTTTTTACTACAGCCTTGTGCACTGTAAAAAAAAAAAGAAAAAAAAATCCGATAAAATTCCAACGGAATTTCACTATGAACTAGACATTACATTAAAATTACATTAAAAACAGATTTACTGTAAACCTGTTTAGGGCATTACATAAAAATAACAATAACTTCAGATTTTTCAAACGTTTACAGTCACGACATCATGGTATTTTACTGTTTCCTATTAGTTTGTATTTTCACTTTAAAATGTTCTTTTTTTCACATAATATGACAAAATACCAGGATGATATACTCATTTGAATTTTTAGGGTATTTTACTGTTTTCATTTTACAGTGTTTTACCGTAATTGCAAGATACATTTTTTCTATATTCTATAGGATGGATTAAAATATGACCAATTCAAGTCTGTTTTTAAGTTGACACGGACTCTGTTTGGACCTCAGTTTGGGCTCAGTTTTTAATGTTGGCCCCCTCTGTGACATTTCTGCTCTACATTTATCATCGGATCGATATGAACACAACAACAACCGGCTGATTCACCTCAAACAGAAGCCCGTCACCTGACATGATCACCAGGGCGTCCCACTGAGACAAGTCGGCCTTCTTCACCAGCTCTCGTGCGTGGTTCTGGTGCTCTGCAGGAGAGGAAACGTGTAAGACGGACAGATCAAAGAGGGTCTGATGGACAGGAAAAACAGAATCAATATGAAGGGCAGAGAAAGGGACGTGCTGCCTTCGAGGCCAGCCTCTGGGGTAGGATCACGGAGATTAGACAGAAGAGACGTTCAATTCCCCCACAGCACATTAGCCAATCCAGTGGCTACTCAACATCTCCGAGGCAGCTTAGCCATCATGCAAACATCTGTGACTGATAAATGTGTGTGTGTTTGTGTGTGTGTGTGTGTGTGTGTGTGTGTGCGTGTGTGTGTATTTGTGCATGTAACTAATGCTTAATGCGCTGGCGGGGCACCAAGCTATTTGCTCAGCCCAATTTTTATTGGCAGCGTCCTAGAGAGGATTGCTCCGCCCCCTGCAGAGCAATCCTGCAATGTCTGCAGTGGGCTCAGCCTGCCTGCGTTTATGCAAACAGCACGGCCTACAACAATATTCCAAATTGCATGAGAGTAAAAAAATGTTATATTGACTGTCTGAATTAATCATAAAGTTGTTCATGTGAATTTTCCCCACTGGGAAATTCTTCTTCTTACTATTCTGACCCCACTGGATTTACCAGAACAGAACCGCTGAACAGAGTCGGATCAGCTGAGACAACAAAATATTCCTTTTTCATCCGACGAGATTGAAATGCTTGAAGTGTGTGTAAATATCTGTTCATTTTCTGTGTTTTATGTTATATTGGCGAAAAGTCGGGGATGTTATGGAATAGCCATCGCCGCCCCCTTAGATCCTCCGTGTTGACGCGATTACTCAAAAACTATTATATTTGTCATTTTCATTCATTTTTCAAATTTTGTACCGTAATGCAAGGAAGCACTGGATTGATTTTGGGAAAGATCAGTTCTATATTTCCGACACATTTAACTCTAACGAGTCACATTTCTCTCACTATGGGGAGCATTTTAAAAAAAGTTTTTTTTAATTGTTTTTAAGCCATAATTTCCTAATATTTGGTCCCACTTTGGTGAGCATGAATCGACTCAACGGGATCTATCATATTTTACTCACCAGGCGGAGTTATCTTTACCAAAAACACTGTTTTTCGATCACAACTTCACATATAAATTTGAGGATTTCAAGTAAGGGGTATTTCTTGTAACGCTGTAGATTTTGGGGATTGGGGGAGTCTAGTTTGGCAAAGACATTAAAGCGTTAAAAAAGATATTTACCACATTTATTGATGAAAAAAAAAACCCTTCTCTCTCATGTTTGAGAATCAACTTGGTTTCACGTGTATCTTTTCATTGTACTTATCTTTGCAAGTCGGTCTGATCTGCAGACGAAAATAATATCCAACATACTGTAGTATTATCACCGTATAATCACACGGCTTTACTGCCATTACCGCTGTCAGTGAATGCATCATCTTTGGTGTCAGTCTGTCCCTATAATGTCTCAGTAGAGGGAAAGATGGGATTAGATTGTACATATTTTAGGTGTATAATAATATATGATTTTATTCAATGACATATTTCCTCTGGACCTAGTCTTGCTCTTGCTGCCACGTAGGAATTTATGGTTCTTCCACCTGCCAAATCCAAATTTAACCTCTTACAGTCCTACCAGCTGGAAACTAGAGAAGTCTTCATGAATGGTAGAGCTTTGAAGAGAGAGAGAGAGGAAGAGAATGGAAGGCAGAGAGCAAAAAGGTTTACAAGTATTGATGCACAGCCATCATAAATTAACCAGGCCTTCGCTGTCGTCCCCGAGAGAAAGGGTATATACTTAAAAACAAAACAATCCTCTGCGTTTTACATCAATCCCCCTGATTGAACTCCTCAAATTAAATATGAAGTTATGTCAGTAACATTGTTGTTCATTAGTGAGTAAAATTTGAACTCTTAGAGGAAAATATGAAACATACAAGATAGATCTCTTTGAGTCGATTCATAGGCATCAAATTTGGACTAAATGGGTCCAACGGTTGAGAAATTATGGCCCGAAGGCCTTTCGGTGAAAAAGCTCCCCCTAGTGTTGGAATTATAAAACCAACCTTTCCAAAATAGCTCCACTTCTTCCTTGCACCAAGGTCTGTGTGGGTAGAAAAATTGAGAATGATTCATTAAATGGTTTTTGAGTTACTGCGCTAACATGAAGACTCTGTAGCGTTCCATAATATCCCCGACCTTTCAGGAATATAAATATTTTTTTGCTTCGGATTCATGCCAAGATTGAATCTTTTTCCTTCACTTTGCTCAATCTCTACCTGTCTTTCTAGGAGTCTCCATGATTCTCTCTAACTCACTCTGTCCCATTAGTTTCCTGTGTGCTGGGGAGGCCGGTGGCAGTGATTCACTGCTTTGTTGATGGACGGAGGCAGAGGGAGTAACTGCGCCGCACAGCTGACTCAGCACTTCAAACCTGCCGCGTCTGCGGCGGATGCTTTACTTCACAGCCACTTATTCAGTGGGTCACTGCCAAACACACAACATTAAACTGAAGACGGGTGCATTTCATGGTTTTCATATAATCCAACTGTCAAATGCTTTCTGAGCTGCATAATTTTGACTAATTATCTCTTTTCATGTTTGTCTAGGAAGAAGAAGACGGACAGGCGGAACAGACGCGCCGGGAAACAGGGAGAGATGAATACGGCAGTAGTGTAGGGCTTTAAATGTTGGCACGGTTACAAGAAAAGGTAGAGAGCTCAGTGATATGATAGAGAGAAGGAAAGTAGATATACTGTGTGTCCAAGAGACCAGGTGGAAAGGTAGCAAGGCTAGAAGCATTGGAGGAGGGTAAAAATTGTTTTATCATGGAGTAGATGGGAGGAGAAATGAGGTGAGGTGATTCTGAAAGAGGAGTATGTTAAGATTGTCTGACAATGATGAGTGTGAAGATAGTAGTTGGAGGTCTGATGATTAATGTTGTCAGCGTTTATGTCCCAGAAGTTGGTTGTGTGTTGGAAGAGTATTTCTGGAGTGAGTTGGATGAAGTGCTGGAGAGTATTCCAAGGTATGAGAGAGTGGCTGTTGGAGCAGACGTCAATAGGCATGTCTGTGAAGGGAACAGAGGAAATGAGGAGGTGATGGAAAGGTGTGGTGTTAAGGACAGGAACATGGAAGGACAGATGGAAAAGAATGAAAATGGCCGTGAACACGTGTTTCAAGAAGAGGGAAAGAGCATTGGGTGACATAAGAGCGGAGGTAAGACTACATCCTATACAAAAGATGCAACCTGAAAGAGATTGGAGACTGCAAGGTAGTGATAGAGGAGAACCTAGCCAGACAACATAGAACGGTAGTGTGAAGGATAACTCTAACTAATCTGGTTGTACAAAAGAGGAAAAAGAGAAAAGGTTTAGAAGAAGATCAAATTTGAAGGTTGAGAAAGGGAGGCTGCAGTGTGAACTTCAGGGAGGTGTTGAGACAGGCTCTGGGGGGTATTGAAGAACTGCCAGATGACTGGGCAACTACAGCAAATGTAATAAGGGAGACAGGTAGGAAGGTGCTTGGTGTCTCATCTGGGCAGAGTTAAGAAAATAAGGAGACTTGTTGGGGGAATGAGGAGGTTCAGGAGAGTATAAGCAGGGAAAGGTTAGCAAAGAAGAAGTGGGATAGCAGGAGAGATGAAGACAGTAGGCGGGAGTAGAAGGAGATGCGGTATAAGGCGGAGAGGGAGCTTGCAAAGGCTAAGCGAGAGGCCTATGATGAGTTGTTTGATTGGAAACTAAGGAAGCAGAAAAGGACTTGCACTGGTCAGCTTGGCGGAGAGATACAGATGGGAAGGATGTGCAGCAGGTCAGGGTGATTAAGGATAAAGATGGTAATAATACTTTGGAGAACTGATGAATGAAGAAAGTAATAGAAAGAGAGAAAGGTGGAGGGTGTGAGACCTGTAAATGAAGAAGGGCAAGAAGGAGTTGCATTGTTTTATTTGTGGATTTAGAGAAAGCGTACGACAGAGTGTCGAGGTAGGAATTGTGGTATTACATGAGAAAGTCTCTGGTGACAGAGAAGTATAGGTGTATCAGTGACAGTGACAGAAGAGTAGCAGCAGGAGTGAAGGGAAAGGTTTAGAAGACGGTAGCGAGAGCAGCTCTTCTGGATGGTTTAGATACGGCAGCTCTGACCAAAAGACAGGAGGCAGAGTCGAAGCTGTTCAGATGTTTTCTGGGAATGAAGAGAATGAAGGAGATGATGCTGGAGATGGAGCTGCTAGACAGACGGAAAAGGGGGAGACCATAAAGGGGATTTCTGGATGTGGTTAGAGAGGAAATGCAGTTGGTTGGTGTGACAGAAGAAGATGCAGAGGATAAGGGAAAATGGAAAGAGATTTTCAGTATTGGCAACCCCTAAAGGAAACAGCCGAAGGAAGAAGAAGAAGAAGAAGAAGAAGAAGAAGAAGAAGAAGAAGAAGAAGAAGAAGAAAACTCTCTTTTCATGTGTATCTCAGACTTAACTGAAAGAAAGATTACACAGAAAACAAAGGAGTATTATTCAATGATAATTGTTCATTGTACCTGTATGAAAAAGTATTTTTCTCTCTTTGCAACTAAATCTAAAAAACAACTAAACAACATTAAAACCCGGTTGAAATTGGACTAGAATACACTAGAACCTGCTTACTACCTATCAAATCATCACTCACACAGAAGCTTTTCAGAAGCGTGAGGTTGGCTCCACTAAAATCAAAAGAAATTCCAGAGGACGTAAGGAGGGGGGTAATTGAGGGGGCTACAGACTATTTCTAAAGAACAATATTGAACATTCCCAGAAGTGGTTCACCTAACCACTTCTGGGAATGCCACTTTCTGGGAACTTCTTTAGTGACTCATAGAAGAAGTCACTAAAGATCCAAAGAAAACAACCAAAGGTACTGAAGGCATCTGTCACCTCAGCAAAGGTCAATATTGATGGCTCAACCATTTGGAAGACACTGGAAACGTCCAGTGAAGTGCCAGAAACCACAGACAACCAAGAAGAGTATCAAACATGTCGGAATTTTGCCATAACATATTCTGATGAGGGTCAGAGCTTCTGGGAGTGAGACTGAGGAGAGGACATTTTAACAGGCTGGACACACCTTCTACGAACAGTAATAGACAAGAATGGAGGTGGCTGTGATGTTGTGGTGGGGCTTTTCTACTTTCAGAGACAAAATGATCCGCCATAGTTAGAGGGAAACTTTAAATCAGCCAGAATATTCTGAAGGAGAATGTCAGGTCATCAGTTTGTAACTGAGGTGGTGCAGAAAGACAGTGATGCCAAACAGAACTAGAACATATCTGAAGTAGTCCTACGCTGTCGTACCCCACAGCATGGGTATGTACCTGAAAAGCCCCTGATACCCTGTGTTGTACAAGCAACAACCCTGATTGAACTTCCCAAATTTAAGTTATGTACGAAAGTGTTTTTGTCTCCCCCTTAGTGAGTAAAATGTGAACTATTAGCCTAAAATATTATACAATGCGGATTCCCTAGAGGCTATTCCTACGGCCCAAATTTGGATTAAATCGGACCAACGGTTGAGGAATTATGGCCCGGAAACTTTCGGAGATAACGCTCACCCTAGTGTTGTAAATGTGCAACCAACTTTTCCCAAAATCAATCCAGTTCTTCCTCACACAAGGGTCTACAGGGATATAACATTTGAAAATGATCCCTGGTATAGTTTTTGAGTTATCGCGTTCAAACGACAGATCAGCCGACGTGGCCATATCCCTATCTTTCGGGGGATGAAAAGACTTAGAATGAATCCAATTAAAGCGTTGGAGTGGTCTAGTTAAAGTCTGGACCCGAAACCCGCACAGTCGGTGTTACCAAGCTGAAAAATGTGGCTGTACTAAAAGAGATCTGCAAAGAAGAGTCGGCCAAAATTTTCACCACAGCGATGTGGGTTTTCGAAGACATTTGGTTGCAAACTGGTGATTAAGGAATGGGTATTCCGTACATTTTTCCAAATTGTCCAAAAAACTCATTTCGTGGTTACTTTGGTTGAAGTTGTTTTATGTTTAATTTTATTTGAAGATCTGATACGGTTAAGCATGAGATGCAACCAAAAATAAAACAAATCAGGAAGTGGTCCAGTACTTGAAATCCTAGCGTAATTCCAGCTCTTCCTCCTCGTCTCACTCTTGCCTCCTTGTGAGGTTAAGCGTGGTAAAGATGAAGCGTGCTGCAGTGGATGCTTCATGCACTATGTAAAAGGTACACGCTGGCGCATGAGGCACCTTCATCCTTAACTTGTCCCTCCTCGGGCAAAAACTGTGTGATACATTCATGGAGGATGCTGGATGCTGGGAAAATGGGTAACCACTGACTTTGTTAGACCACTAAATGTCCTTAGTGACCCATATTCTCATCCTTCCCATCTATTTTGCTCCATTCCTCTTTTGCCTGAGTCGAGGTTCTTAATTACTTTTCTCATCAGCATCACGCTGAGTCCACACAAAGCATTCACATCCGCACTCTCTTTGAAATTTAAACAAACACAGCCTCTCCCTCCGTTTCCTGTCCCGGCTGTCGTATTCTGACTCTCGTGGCGATGCACCAGGCTGATGCCGGGAGAGACAGCTCACCTCTACCTGTCAAACTGTTTGTGCGGGTAAAAAAAAAAAAGGATTACTTGTTGTAATAGAGTTTGGGTGAAAGATGAATCTCAAAAGCTAAATGATTCACTGTGAATTTTTTTTTTTTATATCCTTTGGGCGTTAAAGCCTTTCCCTGTTTCCCATCAGCTCGCAGATTTTCAGAGAGGGGTCACTTAGAGTTCGCAGCCTTCCATGACGGCGTGAACACGTGGCACTCTTTAAGGTCCCAACAGGCCGACGACAATACGTGGAAGAATGCGGAGCAGCTGAGGTGAAAGAAGAATTTAACTAGGCCTGCACTGTCGTCCCAAAAAGCAAGGGTATATCTCCGAAAAGCCTCCAATCTCCTGCGTTGTACAAGCAAACCCCTCTGTTTGAACCCCTTAGTGAGTAAAATATAAACTAATCGATTCACATGCACCACATTTGGACTAAATCGGACTAGGGGTTAAGAAGACAAACAGTCTTTTTTGTAAAAGAAAAAAAAAAAAGAAGCTCCACCTAGTGGGTAAATATGAATTATTTGGGTAAAATGTAACATATTTTACACTAGACTAATAACTTTTTGAAAATAACTTCCTAACCATTGGGCTCATTTAGTTCTTGTTTACCTCATACGAACTGCTTCAAGGAGATCTAACTTCTATTTGTCATATTTTGCTGTAATTATTCATATTTAAGTCACTGTGGGGGGGGCGATTATATATATATTTACAGGATTGATCTACTTGAGTCGATTCATATGCACCGAATTTGGACTAAATCAGGCCAGGTGTTTAAAAATGATGGGCTGAAAACTTGTGGAGATAAAGATCTCCCTTGTGTCAGAAATATACAAACAGCCTTTTGTAAAAAAATCAATCCAGTTCTTCCTCGTAATGAAGATCAGTGTCCCTGAGCTTTAGTGCCTGAAGATGTGCGTACTGATACATTTGTAAATCAAACAAACAACACATTACTGCAGAACGCATATGATTGTTTATTCCATGAAAAACCTACGTAATACTTCCCTGCACCATATTTGCATGAATGCCACTGACCTGTGATGACGAGGGTGTAGGGGACGGCGGCCTCCGTCAGCATGCCCTGCACGTGGCCGGTGAAGAGCTGGAGAGCCTGGCCGCGACCACTGTGAGGGTTCACCAGTATCATGACCCTACAAGGTCGCCGCAACTCCGTATACGCCACACCTGAGACAAACCCAGAGAGACGTGGGAGGACGCGAGGACAGAAACGAAGCAAGGCACGAAGAGATTATGGTTACGCATGATCAGATATTTCAAAGAATGCATGAAGACGGGTTCGTCCCTGGGAAGAGAGCAGCAAACGGTTAAGTCATGCGTCCAGCTGCTGAATGTTAATGTGACATCCTGCTTCCTACAAGAGAGAGAGGGTGAACGTTCCTCTCAGTCGTCATTATTAAAAGCAATTCTGGGACATTTTATATATCCTCCCGAGGAAATCTTCCTGTTGCTTATGTCCCTGAAAGACAGAGTCAGGGAGGGAATAAAAGTCAATTCAGCAAGGTTGACAAGGATTCAACGTCAAGGTCGATTCTGCAGACAAGAGGCTTTAAGTGCTTCTGTGAAGGATTCAGCTTAAATAGAGATTCTACTAAAGAGACAAATCAAAGATCTACAGTAAGTCTATGTATCTGTTAATAGAATAGTTAACATTTTAGGGAAGTAATAGTAATTACTTGTAATTAATTGTAAACAGTTATGCATTTACATATCTGGTGAAAAAAAATTAAGTCTACAAACTTAATGAATTGAAATATATATATATATATATATATTAAATTGTATATATATATATAGAGAGAGAGAGAGCGAGAGAGAGAGAGAGAGAGAGAGAGAGAGAGAGAGCTCTAAAGTTCAGTAGGTTGAATGTTATATTTGTTGTTTGTTCACATCAAGGAGAGCTGCCAGAGACGCGGTGGAAACTCTAAGATGGTTACGGTTCCCAGCCAAGAAGGAGGCGACCACATAGGACTGAATATTTTTACACCAACCGAATGTTACAGTCAGCTCAAACATGCTCGAGGATGGATTTTGTTAACACTGGACAGAGTCAATCTACCTGTTTCTTTGAACTTGTGTTAATGGTTCTCACTTCCTGTCTCTTGTGTGGGCGGGGTCGCCTCTCAACCATCTCCACTGGGACATTTTTACGCATTGCTGAGGATTATTTTTTGCGTCCTATCCAAACAACACATCGCTGAACTCAAGAGAAAATGTAAGCTTTGACGTCTATTTTATCGTGCCAGGTTGATACACGCGTTGACAACAGATCTATGGATCCCCCCCTCTAAAGATTTTGATCAACCAAAAAAGATACAATTTGAATATTGGATCATCTGGAAGAGAAGTGGCTGAAAAAAATGGTCTAATTGATCCAATTTGGTGACTTTGGAGTAAAAGAAGGAACCACAATGAGCTCATCATAGGATTGTATAGAATCTGGACCTTCTTCCAGCCTTCTAAAGGGGCAGGGCTGTTTGGAGACCCACGTGATGCAGATACAGGAACTGACTCCTTATTGAGCTGTCTTGTTTTTGGACCATCCGACTGTCGTATTGATCTCATCTAACGCCGAGCAAGCAAGCAAATAAGTGGATATCATAAAACCTCTAACTTTTGTTTCCGAGGAAAGTGGCAGGAAGGTGTATTGATTTAAAAATGACGCGACTCAGAGGTGCTGCAGCTCCATGCGAGGAAACAGCGGTTGGTTAAAAGCTGCCTGATGCATTACAGGCTAATGAAGCTCAAATGATCTCATTGCATCCAAAGCCGCTCCATGACTTTCACCTAGCTGAGTATTGAGGTATTTGTTCCACCTCATAAAGTTCTCATTCATTTTAAACCCATGTTTGTGCGCGAGGATCAGTTTAACTGTGCGTTGCCACTAAAAGGGTTCCTAGGGGTTTAGAGTGCCTGCAGAGAGGAGCTTACTGCAGGGAAGGATTTTTCCGCAGATGACCTTGACCTTTAAAGCAGACAAACTCGCATCAAAACGAGCAGAAAGGACAAATGAGACATTTGATGTGGATAGAAACTTCACAACCGCTTCCGACGTGGTTATTTGGATTATTTGGCGGGAGTTGACACAAGTATGAAGCAAACACAATTACCAGTAGCAAATAATTCAAGTAGATTTTGTTAATAATTGAGTTGAAAGCATTAAAATACCAAATGTTTTTGCATGAACCTTTATTGCTGTTTGCCCATTTGTTTTACACAAAGACTGTATTTTGGGTGCATGAAAGAGGAATCTTTTGAAAATTGGTTGCAGAGAAATAGCTTTTGGTGAAAACGCTACCGTTACTGTCTTCATGTAAACGGGCTTTCTTGGGAAAACTGTGACAGAACGGCTCCATGTCACACATGGCTAGGATGTTTTCCACCAGAAAAGTAGATGAGGACAGAACAACAACAAAAACAATGGCCAACTAGGCCAAGGCTTTCATCCCCAACAGCAAGGTTATGTCCCCAAAGAGTCCCCAATCCCCTGCGTTGTACAAGCAATCCCCTGGATTCAATTCCTAAAATTGTTTTTGAAGTTGTGTCAACAGTATATTTCATACAAATAGTTAGTAATAATATATATATATATGTATATATAATAGATCTATAGTCAATTTTATTTGCACCACATATGGACAAAATCAAAACAACGTTTCGGAAATTTGTCCTAAAAAAAGGTTTTTTCGTACAAAACTCCCCCTAGAGAGTAAAATATGAGCTATTAGAGTAAAATACTACATATACAATATCATTCTCCTCGAGTTCATTCATACGTACCAAATCTGGACTAAATCAGACCAACAGTTGAGAAATGATTGCCTGAAACATTTGGAGGTAAAGCATCGCCTAGCGTCAGGAATATACGGCCAACCTTTCCCAAACTCAATCCAGTTCTTCCTGGCACTAAGTTCTATGTGCGCATGAAATTTAAAAATGATCCATGAAATTATTTTTGGATTATCTGCAGAGGCGCTGGACGTGATGACGATTCCATAATATAACTTTTGGGGAATATACTGACGCTAACCTCCTCATCATTTTTGAGGATGACTCATGAAGCCATGTAAATGGAGCCTCAGCTTCCGGAACTATGATCTGTGATGCAGCACTGCTGGCGCTGCCATCCTGTATCCGGCCTGTAATGATAAAAAAAAAGAATCATCTCAGAGAAAGAGGTGCGAAACCACCAGGAGGAACGAGAAGAGAGTGGGAAAACACACGGGCACATGCCAGATCCGGCCTCCATTCATCCAGTCGGAGTTCTCATTGTATTTCCACTTGTATCAGAGCACAATGTGGCTCCCAGACACAAAAGCGTCTATCTGCACTTCCAGAATATAGTGGAAACTGGCTTTTGACAGCGAGAGAGCTTTGGATTCAGGTTTCACAGGCAAGTGTGCAGAGCTGAATAGTTAATAAATCCACAGAAAGTCTTGCAAAGGTCAAACCTGCACGAATACCGATTAGAAGCTTCCTCGTGCGGCTTTGTCAGGAATTTGTTTTTATATCTTATCCAGCACATTCAACAGCCTGTGTGAATGACTGCACTCGTTTCTGATATTTGACCAGCTATTCAAACAGAACTATTCATTATAAGGTGAAGAAGATGGAAACTCAGTCTCTCTTTAACTCACTCAGAAAATGGGAAATCTCACTCAACGTGAGCCGGATTGAATTTCCATGTCACATTTTATCACATCAGCTTTAAATACAATTTTCTATTTTGGTAATTGATAAATTGTGTAATAGTCAGTTTTCAAGCATTTTTTTTTTTAGTTTTGGTTCATCAATAAGCTGAAAATCTTAATATTATGGACATTTGAAACAGAAGCTATTTGAAGAAATTCCCATATCGTGTTAGACAGGTGAGACAGAAATGAATTCATTAATAGTTATGAGAAAGAATAATGATAAAAGAAGCGATGATAAGAATAACAATCCTTACCAGCAATGTAAACTAATAAAAAGGAAGAGGAAGGAAGAGTGAGTTAGAAACTGCCATCTCCGACTGCAAGGGTATATCCCCCAAAATCTCCTGTACAATCCCCCCGATGGAACTCCGCAAACTAAATGTGACTCATTAATAATCTCCTTAATAATCTGCGTTGCGATCAGACTCAATCAGTGATCATGATCAATCAGATCAGTCAGGTGACTCAATAATGAAGATAAATACAGTTAAGTATATTTCAGAGCTGAGTAATAAAACTAAACAGGTCTCCTTGTGTCGATTCATATGAACTACATTCAGACACAATTGGACTTATTTTAAGGAAGTTACGGATGAATAACTCTGTTTTCCACAAAAATGCTCCCCCTAATGAGTAAAATGTGAACTATTAGAATATAAAATGTGTTACAAAAACAAGTTAGATCAACGTGTGTGGATACATATGAGCCAGTTTGAGCAGAATCCGACAAATGGTTGGGAAGTAACCGACAAAAAATGCTATTGGTTCTTTTCCATATGAATACAGGAACAAGCTTATGGAAACAGAAGAATTACCAAAGCTTCTTTGTTGTTGTGTTGGAATCAGCTTGAAGCAGGTTGTGTGTGGTTTCGCCCGAGAGCAACATCAGCGAAAACATCTCCAGCGTGGTTAAGAGTGGATTGAAATCAGACTTTTGAATCACATATCCCTGCCTTCTGGAAACGGTTGGTCATCCAAATCAATGAATTCTAAGATTTTTCTTGCTTTGGCTTCGGGCTTGGCTCTAAAGACATGGCAGCGAGCTCGTGGCTAGCTCTCCAGCCCCTTGGCTATCCAATAAAGTATATTGCCGGTCATAGCAAAATAAACCCAAGCACCGATTAATCGGCGCCCCTGGATTTAATGCCTAGATGACGGAAACTCAGAGCTAAATTGATTAAAATGTATATCGTTTATTTCTGAAGGCAGTGTGCCAACGTTCTGTCTATGAAAACAGATATTTCTTATTCCGTCCTGGCTGTGAGTTTGCGTGACAGAGGCAGGCAGGAGGACGTGAAGTCTGATGGGAAGTCGGATGCCTGCCGGCAGACAGCGGAGTGTGTGTATTTCACAGTTACGAGTGGGTAAACACACACAGGTGATAGACAGGCTTGATGTTCCGGTGTGTCGGCGCTAAAAAAGTTCTGAGCTGAAATAGGAAAAACTATCATCTTGGCGCCACAAGAGCATCCTGATTGGTGCAAAATACTAGACTAGAACGAAAAGGTTCCCCAAAGAACAACAGTACCCAAGATAGATACGACTGTGTACGGAATCAAGCAAAGAGGATAAAGTCTAATTACCGAACCCATCCACTATAAATAATTAACCTGATCCGTTTAAAATTCACCTCCAGGAACGGATCTACATCATTTCTGGTTTGTCAATGTCGGATCAAATGATACATGACCATGACAATGACAATGATCCTTAACTGGAAGTGGATTTTATAAAAAGGTCAAGTTTATCCCAACTTAATCAACCTATTATTAAGAGATTTATGGCAAAACTCAATAAGAGCCCCGATAATTTCCCCAATGGTTAAGTAAACTTTATTACAATGTCGAATCGTGAGGTCATGACATAACGTCACCAAAACTTAATCACCGTTAGGATACTTTAAAACCTACCTCTATATATATTAAATATATTAAAATATTTTGCAGCTGTATCCGTTAATTTAGGAATTATTGAGAAAAAAAACTCCGACAGTCCCCAATCTCACAATGGTTAGGAAAATATCATTATGACATCACATCATGAGGTCATGACGTGACATTACCAAAGTTTAAGAATATCTAGCATACGCCAAAATCTACTTCTGGATACACTTATATGCAAATACATCCATAAAATTATGGGAATATTGAGAAAAAAACTTCCAAAAGTCCCCAATCTCACAATGGTTAAGAAAACGCTATTATGACGTCACCAAATTTTAATCATTCATAGGATCTGCTACAACTACCTCTAGTAGAATGTTATGAAGATTCATACAGGAAGTTATGAGTTATTGAGAAGAACCTCCAAAAGTTCCCTATCTTCCAAATGTTCAGAAAACATCATTATGATGTCACACTTTGAGTTCATGAGGTAACATCACCAAAATGTAATCATCTCTAGGATCTGCCAAAGCCTACATCTGGGTAATATTCTATGCAGATTCATCCATTCATTTATGAGTTATTGAGAAAAACCTCACTAGAAAGAGTCTCTAGGATATACTCATATCTACCTCCGGGTGAACTTGTATGCAAATCAGTCTTTCAGTTTTTCCACAATCTTCCTAACAAACAAACATGGCTTTAACACAACGATGATAATAATAATGCAGTGTGCCTTCAGTGTCTGATACTGCAGCACAGTTGGGATTCTCTAAACACACAAACTCGTAGAGGGGAAAACAAACTTGTGTTTCTTTTCACTGAGAGCTGTCTGCTTCAGCAGTACGTCTATATCCAGACTAGACTGACGTGTCTGAAAGCAAGTTGCATTCCAAGGTTGGGTGAGTGTTTGCTAGAAAGGAGGGGAGGAGCGGGAATAAACACAACTGCCCTTTGAGGCATCACCAGGCTGAGAGGAAGAGGAGGAGGAGGAGGTGCAGAGGCAGGGTACTGACAGGCTGTCACAGCCGTGTGTCACCTAAGGGAGGACGAAAACTCAGCAGGGACCGAGACGCTGGACGGGGTGAAAGGTCGCCTAGTGAAGCATTTTAGCTCTTCTTCGCTGAGGAAGCCCAGACAGCCTCAGCAGGACATCAGAGATCCAACAAACTGGAATATTCACATGTGACCCTGCAGCTGCTGGGCAACTGAGCAGACTGCAGCGCTTTCTATCCCTTCCCTCTCTTTTGCATACATCACCTGGTTAACCAACACACACACACACACACACACAAACACACACACACATGCTGCAAGGCTGGCTAACAATTACACTAAAATAGGTTCAAGGAAGATGCACATTCTAAGGGTCAGAGATAAACCCTTTAAAAACATGATCCGAAACAACATTTAAGCACAAATGGAATTTTAAAAAAAACATCCCTGCGATGTTTAAATGTTAAATCTGTAACTGGCCTCATACAAGCTGTTAGACAAGCAGAGGGAAGAGAGTCGGCGGCAATGAAAGCGCCCTCTGGTTAAAAAAAACAAAAGTCAAATCAAGTAACCATCATCTCATTTCTACGCATGCAACCTCGCCGTGGTTCCTCTCAGCGGGGGGAATATTGTAGCGGGCCATTAGCGTGTGCATGACTGTGTCATGGTGAATTCGCTTCATTATTTACAGCTCGTTCATTCCAATGAGCCCTCGCTGAAGAATAAAGACCCTCTGAGACGTTGTGCTGTGGAGTGATTCGGAGTAAATTTGTGCGTTGGGAGCGTCAGTGAAAGCTAAACCCTCACATATTGATGTTTAATATTCATTTCTATACTTCGGTGAAAGCGCAGCGCGGCGATAGCTCCCGGTCTGAGGATCAGTCTCGCGCTGCATATCGCACTTTTAATCCAACCTTTCCATCTGCGGCTCCTGATGAGATGACATGCAATTATCTCAGGGGGGTAAATACGGTGTAAAGGATTAGTGTATCACACTGACTTTCATACACCCTCTGCAACATGGGGATGCAGTGGCCGCCGCCGCCGCCGCCGCCGCTGCATCACCATTACTCATTAACATCACATAATATATTCTGTTGAATTCTGTATTATCGGCTGGCCTGGATGTGGAACGTTAAAACAACCTCATAAATAAATTAATGATACGATCGAATCATTACTGAGTCACTCTGTTGAAAAAGATGCAAAGAGGCGTAAACAAAAAATCTTGGATGAGGGACTCGTTCATTAGTGCGTGCGATTTAGAAAACCTCCCGAGCTGGAGTTCTTTTTCATGGGTCGGGTCAGAGGACGGCGGTGGGGGCGAGGTCATCTCTCAGATTACCATCTGCCTGCCTGCGGAGGATTTAAGGCTGAAACTCAAACTCTTGCCTACCAGAGGACGGCCGGGATCTTCATCCTCACACAGTCCACACCTGGAAGCCATTCCTGATTGGTCACTGTCAAGACAAATGTGCGCTTCCTCTTTGAGCTGCTCTGTTTACCCGGGAGTGCATGCCAGCGTTAAAATTCCTAATGCAGGAGAGGAAATAACCTGACATGACACAGCAGACCGATCATGTCGGGACCCTAACGGCGTTTTCTGATCATCACCCCTCCCTCCAACACGAGTCATTGGAATAATCAGACATATACGGCCTTCGTGCTCATTACTGTCCAATTACACCGCAGGATGGAACGCGGAGACGCTAATGAGAGTGGAAGAGAAAGAGACCTGAGGACAGTCTGTGTTTAGCCCGAGCCAGACGATGAGACCTAATTAGACGTAGCCGCTAGAAAACAAGATCAGGCTTTGTTATGATGCGATGTTTCCACCCATCAACAATTAAGTATCAGTGGGAATGCGGGAATAGTGAAGGCTGGGCTCCTATTCGCTGTCTGCGGACAGAGGATGAGGAACCTCACCGCAGGGAGATATATAAAGGGTATATCCCCTAAAAAGCCCCCATTCCCCTGCGTTGTCCAAGCAATCCCCCTGAATAACCTTGAAACGGAAAACTGATCGGAAAAAAGGCTCCATCTAGTGAATAAAATATGAACTATTAGAGTAAAACTAACACTTTTTTTTTCTTTAAAGTTTTAAAACCATGAATAGTGTATTTTAAGCGCCCTAATATTGAAGGTTTACAGTGGAAGTAAGGTTTGTCAGCAAGCAGAAAAAAAACTTTGTAAGGCCTGGTTCAGGGACCTCGCTAGCTTTAGCTGTTCTGCCAACGTTAGCTTCTTGGAACTTGGCATGTTCCTCAACGTGATTCATTTTGAAGTCTCCGATTAAGTTCGTTATGCAGAACTTTTTCGGAGTTGTTCGAAAGTTGTTTGTCCTTAGTGGTGTTACACTTTACAAGCTTCGTGTTTTCTTCATTTACGGTAAACGATTTTCCGAATCTGGCGAGATGTTTGGTGTGTACGCCACACACCCAGCATGAGGGACGCTTTGGATTCAACTCACATGGATTACCATGACCTGGATGAATGAGAATCTACACGGACAAGAATGAGAGAAATGATGGCCCAAAAACTTTTCGAGGTAAAGCTCCCCCTAGTGTTAGAAACATACAACCGACATTTCCAAAAATTAACACGATTCTTCCTCCAATCAAGGTCTTTGAAAATGATCCATGAAATAACTTTTGAGTTATATCATTAACACGAAAGATCTGAAGAGGCTAATGCTCCGACGGATGCGACTGCGGATGCGACTGCGGATGCGACTGCGACTGCGGATGCGACTGCGGATGCGACTGCGGATGCGAAAGCAGCAACATCGGTTACATGATATTCCCAACTTTTCCATAATATAATGATCACTTTGGCAACTTTTTGTGTGGAAGGAAGAGCAAGACTCATCATCACTCTCATTCCGGCTGTTGGAATGAGGGGGTTGTATTTGTTGTGATCACGTGGATCACCTTTGGCGGCAGGTAGAGCCGGTTACAGAGAGGAATGTGTGAACCCTCCCTGTCACACCGGTTTGTGGAGGACGGATCATCTGCTGGGGCATTAACTCAGTGCCGTCTGCGTCGGATTAGCTTACACTGTAAAACTATGAGGTGTATTCCCAGTGAAATGTCATCTACAACATTCTACTGCTTTTCCGTAATATAATGATCACTTGCTGCAAGCTGCAATTCTGCAATTCTGCATTGCAGCTGCAATTCTGGGAGAAATAAGATACCATTACAGCACTTTCAAAAGAATGCCCGGAATGTACTATAAACTTAACTTTGATTAATAGAGCATCATGTGAAGGTGAAAGAAAGTTCTGGGAACTGAAATTAGAAAATGAATGGACACATCAAGAATGGTTACAGCCGCTCAGTTTGGGTTCTGCAGATGAGGTGAGCTCCAGTGAGGAAGACGAGTCACCGTTTTGACCCTCCCTCAAAGTGTCAAAATGTCAAATCCAAGTAGAGCCTTTGTTGATTTTTTTAAAGATCTTGTTCTCATAGACGCCACATCCTGAGGTCAGAGGATCATTAGCTTCTTGTTGTACCTTCAACCAGACTGGATCTCAGGTCTTCATCCTCCCTCCCTTCATCATCCCTCCCTAGTGTTCAAATCTCACCGAAGAACACTTTTCTGCTCCAGACCCAATCTGTGTCTTTCCTTTGTGTGCTGCGGCTAAGAATACCGCCGTAGACATTCAAACAATGTTTGGCTCTTATTTTGTCTAAGAGGCTGTTTACGCAACAATTTCGTCCAATTTTGTGGCGGTTTGGACTTTCCTTTATACAACAGTGAAGTTTTGCGGGCCTGAAAGGCAAACTGTGTGAAACTGGGTTCTGGATTGTAATCATTTGAAAACACTATGATTTCCGTCTTCGTGTAAACTGGCAGAATGCATTACTTGGGAAAATGGTGTCAACAAAGTCAAAACTAGTGGACTGCTGTTATGTTTTAAGTCACACGCAGACAAAACAGCAACAAACATGATGGCCGACTCTACAGGTTTTGGGTGTGCTGCAGATTCTGTTGGGTTTTGAAATGTTCCTTCAGCAAACTGAAGAGTTCCTGCACCGTTAATGTGATCAGCAGTGACACTCATGTACAGAAGCTATAGCGCCAACTACTGTCCTGACACGCACACTACAGTGTTGACAGTCATTTTTCCGATTGTTGATACAACTCTTCTGATTCTCTTCTGTAAGCCTCTGTCACCACTAAATGAATGAGTGAATGCTGGCTAGTGGTACAATACAAGTCTGAGAGTATATCACAGTAAATACTGGATGCATACACCAATCAGCCATAACATTAAAACCACATGACTTTATTAAATAGGTCTCCTTTTTGCACTGCGACTGTGTTCTGAAAGCTTTCTATCAGAACAAACATCATCTATTTCGGCAGTTTGTGCTACAGTAGCTCCTCTATCCATCTAGTCATAACAAATTGGCTCTTTTGAAAGTCACTCAGGTCGTTCCTCCTGTCTTTTGCTTCTGCTTCCAACACTTCAACTGAAAGAACAAAATATTCATTTGCAGCGTAACATATCCCACCATCTGACAGGTACCACTGTAGCGAGACAATCACTTCTTCTAAACTTACCTATCTGTGGTTATAATGTTATGGCTGATTGATGTACAAAAACTTCACTTCATAGACTCTATGAAGTGAAGTTTTTGTACATCAATCAGAAACTAGTATTGGTATGTGTGACCAATACTGGTCACACATGACTCTATGACATAGAGTCATGTGTGACCAGTATTGGTTTGTACAAATTTACACAAGGACACGATAACAAACTGCAGAGTTAAGTGTTAAAATGCACTCTGAGAGTAAAAAGCTGAATTTAAAAGTAAATTTACAACGAGAAGTTTTACAGTGTTTTTACAGGTTAGTCCGCAAGACTTTTGTCAGGAAGTAAATATTCAGCTGTACTGCTTTTATTGATTTCTGTCTTTACTAAATTATGCTTTTGTTGATTGTTTATTGGGTTTAAATAATGTTTGTTGAGGACTGTTGAGTGGGTAAATACTGGGTATATTGGCTATATATCTAAACAATGTTTATAATTGACTATTAAGGGTTTAATTAATGTTTATTTGTTGATTGTTTATCAGATTTATATCTAAATAATGTTTATTGTTGACTGTCTGTGAAGTTTAATTAATGTTTATTATTTATCAGGTTTAAATAAGGTTTATTGTTGACTATCCATTAGTTTTGCATCTAAATGATTTGTAATTTTTTGTTGACTGTCAGGTTTATAATGTTGTGACAGGAATCCCTCTCGTGTTTTCTCCTCTTCAAGTTTCACATGATGATGATGGAGCTCACCTTCTCTCCGGGGCGCGCGCAGCACTGACGCTTCTCTGATGGCGCGAGCCCACCTCTCAGCCTCCTGCAGGTTGACCAGCGGGTCCTGGACCAGCGCGACCCTGAAGCACTGCTCCACCCGGTGGCGGGCCAGTCCGGCGCTCATCCAGCGCCTCTTCAGCGGGTAGAAGTAGGCTGTGAAGTAGGCGCCGACGTCCCCGCCGTCCTGGCCGCGGTACGCCCGGCAGCCCACGCAGTCGGTCAGGCTGAAGACCATCTTGGTCCGACCGGGGGACGAGGAGATCCTCTGGATCGTCAGGGCGATGTCGGACAGGCTCACCGAGTACCGGAGCCTTTCATTCAGCATGTCGGCGAACTCCCCGTACAGAACACCCACCGCACCGTTCCTCTGACAGGACGGGTCCGGATCAGAGGCTTTCTCCATCCCGGACGGAGAGAGCGACGCGTTCCGGTGGCCGGAGTGTCTCTGAGTGGATCCAGTGGGTCTGGTGTGGACCTGAGTGGATCCTGTGGGTCTGCTGACATCAGCTTCTCCGGTCCGGAGTCTCTCCCTAGTGACTGAAGGGGGGATGGCAGATCGGATCTGCGGGCTCCTGGTGAAACTAGTGTGTTAGAGTCACACCTCTCTCTCTCTCTCTCTCCCTCTCTCTCTCTCTCTCTCTCTGTCTCTCTCTCTCCCTCTCTCCCTCTCTCTCTGTCTCTCCCTCTCTCTCTCTCTCTCTCTCTCTCTCTCTCTCTCTCTCTCCCTCTCTCCCTCTCTCTCTGTCTCTCTCTCTCTCTGTCTCTGTCTCTCCCTCTCTCTATCTCTCCCTCGCTCCCTCTCTCTCTCCATCTCTCTCTCTCTCCCTCTCTCTCCCCCTCCCTCTCTCTCTCTCTCTGTCTCTCCCTCTCTCTCTCACCAATCTAAATCTTAAATGTGAATGTATAATAATGTAAAATAATAAGTGTTGACAAAATTATGATTTAGACGGTAAACCTAGAATTTTACGTCTAATATTAAACCTGATTCGTAAATCTAAATCTAAATGTTGTACCTAATATTTAATCTTTTAAAACAGAATGTGAAAAAACTGACCCGAAGGATTAAATCTTAAATATTAAATGGTAAATGTTTTTTTAAACGTAATGATTGATTTAAAATTAAATGTGAAATGTTGAACCTAAAATATTAAATATAAGTATTAAATATAATTCTTACATATAAATGATGAATCTAAATCTAAAGTTCAACCTAATGCTTTATTTAAAAATACATGTTCAATGTTTTACACATAAACATTTGAATCGTAAATATCTAAAAAATAAACCTTAAATATAAACGATAAATGTTAAACCTAGTGCTTAATATAAAATTCAATTTTAAATGTCGCTCAATGTCAGCTGGGATAAGCTCCAGCCCCCGTGAAGCAGTTATGGATAATGCATGAACTTTAAATCCAATTATCAAATCTAAATCTTAACTTTAAATATTAAATATTTAAGCTTAAAGGTCAAATCTGAAATATTACATCTAAAAATAAAGGTTAAATGTTAAATTCAAATGTGAATCACAAACCTAAGATTGTGGAAAGGCTGATGGTCCTGATGACATACCAGTGGAGAAATGGGGGGGGTGGAGCAGAGGGGGCGGTGGAGTTTAAACTAGATTGTTCAACATTTTCTTGGAGAGTGAGAAGATGCCTGAGGAATGGAGGAAAAGTGTACCAGTGCCGGAGTCTCCGTGGACGACATTGTGACCTGTAATGGGAGCAGCGAGGAGGTGGAGAGAAGAGGAATGAAGGTCTGTGGACAGAATACATGTGTGTGGCTGGAAGGGAACGCCGGAACGATGAGGATGAAGGAGTAGAGGCGAAGAAAGTGCAGGAGTTTAGGGACTTGGGGTCGACTGTTCCACACAACAGGGAGTGTGGAAAAGAGAAGAAGTTTGTACAACGCAGGAGATTGGGGACTTTTCGGGAATATACCCTTGCTGTCAGGGACGACAGCGTTTGCCTACTATGATTCAGTTTGTGTCCACGCTTTGTGCAATCGCCATCGATTTTCCCATCACGCCATTCCTCTATTAAATATTTAGATAAGGTGGCAGTCTGTGACCTCTGAATGACCTCCAGACAAACCAGACAGTACCTCCGTGGTTCAGTACATCACTATAGTAACCGGTCCACCACCAAGACAAGACTGTGACGGAATCCTTATTTTGACTTTCATTCGACCTATAGACTACTCTAACGTATCTGGCATCGCATTTATACGATGATTCAGTTTAATCATGTTTGTAAAGTCGTGTGTGTGTGTGTGTGTGTGTGTGTGTGTGTTTGTGTGGGTGGTCAAACCGTTCTAATCACTTGATATTGTTAACCTCTTGATTGACAGTATTTGATTGGATGAATGTTATTTGTTAAGTATTGAGAGAATTACTTTACACAGTGTTCATTAAAGCTGTTCAGTCACGGTAAACAAGACATTAAAGAGTGTGACGGTTACATGCACAGATCCGTGACTTGTATTCTTTTCAGAAATGTGCCGTTTTTACATTTATTTATATTAATAAATACATGAAAGGCATTTGAAGACAAATTTGGTAAGGAATGAAAAGAAATGGACTTAAAGCTACAACCAAACGAAATAAACAGAAACCCAAACCCATCAGCGTTTGCTACAGCAGGAATCCTCCTCCTTATGGACCGGCACAACCTGACGATGTCATCCTGCCATAATGAGAGCAACCCAAAGATGCTGCAGAGTCTTCGGAGGATGTTCTCGTTGTCACACCAGCTGACTCTTCCTCATCATCACTTCGAAATATTATAATTATAATATATATAAGACCAAAAATGTTTTATAAATCATTTTCAAATATTATACCCACATAGTGTGAGGAAGAATTGGTATTATTTTGAGAAAGATCGGTTGCATACTTCCGACACTAGGGGGAACTTTATCTTCAATTTTTTTCAGGCTATAATTTCTCAACTGTTGTACCAATTTTATTCAGATTCCGGGCACATGATTGGACTCGAGGAGATTTCTCTTGTAAGCATCATATTTTACTCTAATGGTTGATATATGACTCGCTAGGAGGAGCTGTTGTACAAAAAACATTTGTTTATCGGACACAACTCTTTCCCCGTTGGTCCAAATTGGATGCAAATGAATCGACCCAGAAGATTTTACTCACAAGTGGAACTTTTTTTTTTGTACAAAAACACTGTTTTTTATCACATAACCCTTCATTTAATTTCAGGAGTTCAGTCAGGGGGATTGCTTGTACAATGCAGGGGATTGGGGACTTTTCGGGAATATACCCTTGCTGTTGGGGACGACAGCATGGAATTAATTCTCTTCCATAAAATCACATAGGTGCCGATCGATTTCGCCCCGTCAGCACGCTGTAATGTAATGTTCCTGGCCTCCATCATGGTTTCTTCTTGTTTCTGCACGTCATGATCTATTACAGGCACCGGTGGTGTCTGCTGCTGTGTGCCGGTCCGGATTCTGGGTCATCACAGGTCCAGAGCACAAGTAGTCTGTCATTATTCCACTGGCTATGTTTCACACTAATACATTTGTTTTGGTTTATTTAGAGGGAACTGAAAATCAGCCAAATGTGCCTTAAGTTTGTATTTTGAGAATTATGATTGTGCACAATATATTGTTGTACAACCAACTTCAAAAGTCTGAAGTTAGTGCAAAAATGAGTGGAGTATTTCATTTATTTTATTCGATTTTTAATCCTTTTAGCTTTTCTTAATCAACCACATCGTCTACTAACTAAGGGGCACAAAAGAGAAAAGGCAAAAGACATTGGAATAGAAAGGGTTTTGGAGATAAACATATAGATTCTTTCTGTCCTTTCATTCATTATGACCATCGTTTTTTTTAGGGACTTCAAATAATTGGTGAGGCTGTGTAGGAATATTGTGACGGGGGAATTTCTTCCGTTGTACTTTCATGTGTGAATATGATATTCGCCCGAGATAATTATTAAATTTACCGTACCTCAAATTCTTGCACCCAGGTTATCCATTAAACACACAATGCAAATATACGTAAACACAGGAAAACCATCAGTCTTGAGTGATGACCGGCTATGGATGTCTGAGCCAGAAAATTAACATATGTTGAACAAGATGCACATGGGTCCAATTCAAATTTAAATCTGTGGAGAAAATCACCGACAGGGTATTCTGTTGATGCTATTTTAAAATGGGTTTTGGAGCAACTGCACATGATAAGTAGAAAGAAAAGGAACTTCTTCCTAGGGAAGCTTCTAAAGTTTTTGGTAATATAATTAGTTATAAATACCAAAATGTTTTTGTGAAAGAATTGAACTAACTTTCTTGTTTTTGCATTTTTTATTCAATAATTCATTGCGAAATTGCGAATAAATATCATTTTCCCGTAGTGTAAAGCTTATTTGTGAAAATTACACAGCTGCAAAGGAATTATGGACGATTCAAAATAACGTTTCATTTTGATCAAATATTTAACAATATTATACAAACAGATTCAAGCTCCATGAGATGTAATACCCCCGTTAACATAGTCTCCATATAATTTAAATATGCATATATAATGAGTTTTATTTCTCCAAATTAACTTAAAAATCAGTCCTTCTTATAAGCAACTAGGACATATATTTTATTGTTTGTTAATATCTTGTTGTTTCATTTGACATTACATTATACTTATGTTTGCCAATAGTTTTCGACTATGAGACTGTATGTCATTTTCTTTCTTCCCTATGATTATTTTATGGCCTGATAGGATTAATGCCATCTTTGTTTGTTCCTGTGAGTGTAACTGTCGCTAATTTATAATAAAGTTATGTAAAAAAAAAAGAAAAAACAGAAAAACCCCGCCCATTCTTTAATCACGTGGGATATGACGTTTGTCTCATATAAATGTTTCAGACGGCATAGATCCGGTCTTCTTTTTCTCTACCTGACTCAAACTCTGGACATGAAGCGCCGGAGTCTAGCATCGTGCTTTCAAACGTTATGTCTAAATATGGACTTAACTGCAGACGAGCAGCCGGAAGTAAATTATTATTTGAAGAGAAGCTACTGAGATTTTCGTGTTTACAAGTTTGATTATGAACGTTGCTAGCCTGCTAGCCATCCACGAGGGAGGCTAACACGTGCAAGAGGACAATGCTAAGGCAAAAAGTACATGTCGTTTTAAAAGTAGGTGCAAAATAATTACAGCGTTAAGATTGTTCAATCACTGGCTTTTATCTTTTGATTTACAGATCTCGTGTCTAATCTAATGCTTTGTATTTTGACAGCATGTTCTGGCTGAGGTGAAATGATGGGTCCCCCTCGTACCAGCAGGGGTTTCTTAATCCCAATGAAAGGTAAGACAAACGAGTGATCCACTTTTATTTTGATTTCCTGCAGCACGAATGATGATTTTGTTATCCCTGTCTGAAAATCCAGAGTTGAAAATTATTGTATCTGACACGTGGAAGATTGCCGAGAACTCACTCGTGTTGCATGTTGGCATTCGGTAATGAAACGTGTCTTTGCAGGATCGTGGGTGCATCAACTAATGGACGGAGGGAAGATAAGAGCGTGTTCATGAGGTTGGTTTCACATAGTTTTTGTTTCACGTTGCTACTGATTCAGTGATGAAAACTGCTGCATAGGAAGTGCCGTCTGATGCGATAACTGACGATGGAAATAGCTGTTCTGAGAAATACTCTGAAGCCTTTCACTTGATTTGAACTTAAATGCAGCACCTGATCCAGATTTTTTATTTCTCCCTACAGGTGTTGGTCTGCAAACTGAGTCTACAAGACATCGCTCGGGTGCTGAAATGAGATTTAACAGGTAATTGTTTTAAATTTAGTAATCATTGAACAAGCCAGTGATGATAAAAGTTATCCCTGTCTGAACTGTAATGTGGAGTCATGGTAACCTGAGGCTTTAATAGCAGAGCTTCAGCTGACTGTTAAATACATCAGATTTATGTGGAAGACTTACTCTGGATATTTCTTTCAGTTGGAATCCATCGTGAAGTGGGAACAACTCCAGCTTGGAACTGGATCTGAAGCTCCACTCCACAAATCAATTTGTTTAAATGCAAAGAAATCAATAGTATGTTAAACGTCTTTAATAACATATAAAAAAATATATATACAGTACATGGAAAGAAGTCCCTAGCATTTATCAGTCAATCTGTCTTGAAAGGTGGATTTGTAAGATTTCTTCTTCAGATTTTCCAAGAAGTTCAGCTCCTCTTCCAGGTAGTGACACTCCTGTGGGAACAGGAAGTAATAACTACATGAAATCTGCTGGAAGATGTGATCGTAGCCAACTGCCAATGTTGAAAAGCCAAAAATGTTGTTGTTGATTTCATGTAAACATTAAAATATGATGACAACCAATTTCCTGTGATGTTTATTTATTACTAATTACTACGGTCTGACTATAACAAAACACTGAAATCCACAACCTTAATTCTAGTCATTCTCAAGTACACACAAATGCCCTTCAGGATAGACAAGGGTATATGTCTGTCTGTCCTCCTTTGCAACTCCTCCCTCTGGTGGACACCAATTACATCTGGAGTCAATTATCACCTGTATTATTTTTAGTTTAATGAGACTGCAGCGAACTAATTCCCAGGGATCAATAAAGTATCTCTGATATAAACAAAAGACTTGTTAAGGCGCTGAATCAAATGGATGTTATAGGAGTACTTGCCTTCACTCCGGTGTACTTCCACAGAGGCAGACTAGCCTGAAGAGGCATGGAGTCCTTAAATGAAGTAGATACACTCATGGGCAAAAGCAGCTCAGGTCTTGGCAACGTTGATCCTGCACCCACAAATGACAAAACTTTGTTGTAAACATAGTTTTGGGTGGGTGTTTTGTTGGCTGATCAGTTTTCGTCTAAACAATCTGACCTGGTAAAATGGTTGGAGTCATTTGCGGTAGAGAAGTAGCCAGAAGATCTTGTCTCAGGCTCTCCGGCTCCTTCCCCAGGTGATTTAAGTGCATTTGCTTCTGTGACGAGAGTTATAGCCTTTCACAGTTACGTACAGTAAAACAATGTGAAGGGTGGGCTGTCTAAATGAGACACACACCTTAAGCATGCGTTGCTCCTGCTGCCTCAGCCGCTCCGTCTGGATGTGAATATTTGACAGCCGTGCCTCATGTTCAGACTCCACGCGATTTGCCTCCTGCAACGCCTTTTCCCCCTCCTCGTGCTTCTCTGCGGCGAGCTGCAAAGGAGACATTGGTCAGAAAAAAATGTTGCGCGACACGCTGCAGTCGGTGTGGCGCTGGTTTACCTTGCTAAAGGCCTCCACCTCTTCTGCTCGTGTCTTGAGTCTCAAGGCTGAGCTGCTAACTCTCTCCTTCTCACTGTTCAGTTCTTCTCTTAGTCTTTGAAGAGCCTCCCTCTCACGCGCCACAGCCACCTCGTTCTGTTTCAGCTCTGCTGCACGAAGTTTTAGGTCGGCTTGTTCCTGCAGTGAAATCAGAGAAATTCATTTTCATCTTGTAATGAATGAGTCCGTTTTATTCCAGACGACTCTGAATAATCGACTGTATGGCTATATCCCACAATCTTCAGTGACTCAAACTTTATCAAAAGATCTGAACTTGCTTGAGCAGCAGTATATTCTCAGAACTATGATGCTCACTTGTGCCAGACTGATGATGGAGCCTTCTTTCCTCTCCAGAAGACTGCTGACCTCCTGCTCAGCCCTCTCATGCCTCTGCTTCTCCATGGCATGGAAGTGGTTCCACTCGGATGCCAGCTTCCTCCTCTCTTCTGCACACTGCTGCATCACTGACTTCTGCTCCTTCAGTAGAGCGCTCTGATGGAAACGAGACAGGCGGTAAGACAGAGCCCTTAGCGACCATCACCAGCATCGGTGGGGGCGCTCAGCCTCACCTTGGCTCTTTCCAGCTCTTCCTTCTCTATGTTGATCTGTACGCTGAGGGAACGCTGCTCCTCCTCCAAGCCTCTTTGGGTCGACTCTGCTTTAGCCTGCTCTGCTGTCATCTTCCAACGTTCCTGAGGCGCACAAAGAAATCCATCAATCTCTCGAGGGAGAAGCATCTGTTTTTATTGCAGGGGTTTGCCTGCAAAGCAAATTCAGCCGTCGTTGAAGTTTATATTCAAAGCCTGACCGTCTCAATCTGTCTCTTCTGCTCATTGAGCTGAACATCCATCCTGGAAATGATTTCCTTGAGGTAAGCTCTCTCCTCCCCCATGGCTTTCTGCTGCTGGCCCATTCGGTTTTGCATCACTGAAATGTCAGAAAACCACCTCAGCAAATCTCTTGCAAAGTGGCACAAACTACAGCCCGCCTTAATAAAACATGGACTGTGACCTATTTTTCTTTTTTCAAGTGTGGGCGAACGTGTGTTTATAGTAGAAGTCTGAGGTACTTTGAAGCTGCTGGTCTCTGTGCCGGGCCCCCTGCTCCAGGCCTTGAGCCGTGTGTTCATGTGTGCTCTCCACCCGAGAAGAAAGCGCTCCGAGTTGGGAGGAGAACTGCTCCATCTGCTCGATCACCACCGCGAGAGACCTGAACAAAAGAGGCGACACACTTTGAAGGAAGTACAGCGAGACCTCGCAATCAGAACCAAGGTTGGTCGGACAATGTGGAAAATGGATACAGAAAATCTAATAAAGAACGAATAATCCCAGACTGGCTGATGAATGATTCAGTTATTTGCTCTGGTTTCATCACACATGTCAACACTGAAAATTAGGTTTCACGAGAAACACAGAGGGAGTAAACAACAACTGTGTAATTGAACATAAATGTTAGCAAAATTTACAACTGGGTGAAATCGTACCTGGTCTGAGAGGTTGCGCTTGTAACTGCATCAATCTCTTCATCCTTCAGTTTCTTCAGTCTCTGGATCTGGTCCTCGTGGTCTTTCTTCATCTCTAAGATGGACTTCCTTGACAGCAAAGTAGGACAAATCCAACCAGTATTTAAGTCAGAGGGGGTACAGCCATTTATTTAACACAGATTATAATACGCTCATCTCACTCTGGTCCTTTCTTCGCTTTAATTATTGATTCAGGTTAGTAAAATAAAGCAGCTGCTCTTTTGACATTGGTCAATGCAGCAAATTACCCAGAGACCTTTTCATCATTGGTACTATGTCCCTGAGATTTCTGGGTGTTTTGGGTCTTGCAACATCAGACACCATCACTCAGGCGACCCGTCCGGGGCAGATCAGACACAGACTGTTGTCCCACCAGTATTAGTCCACAATTTAGACCTTATGATCCAAAGCCACCTAAAGGCCTTTGTATGCAGACTCTAAGCTGGACGTGGTGGCTCTCCTCTTTTACGCTCCCGTGGAGGGTGCAGACTTTGAACAATGAGCAGCCAGCAAAGATAAGATAAGATAAGATAAGCCTTTACACCCTACATCAGTGGATTTGAAGCAAGTCTTGTAATGTCCTCACCAAATCCGTCCTCAGCGGTCAGTATACTTGATAATTCTAAATGTTGAAATTGCCTTTATGTCACAAATAGAGAAGGCTTCCTGGTTGTACCTCTGGAGATCTCGGAGTCTCTCCACCTCCTTGTCTCTGTCCTCCTGAGCCAGGGCCAGTTTGCGTTTGTACTGAGCCTGCAGCTCCGAGCGCTCCTGCTCTGCCGATCTCGTTGCGGTAGCCAGGCGCTCCATTAGGTCTTCATTCTCCAGCCGCGCCTGTGTGTCCCTCTGGGCTGCCGATTCCTCAAAAAGCTTCACACGAGCCCTTTATATGCAGAAGACAGTGTGTATTCAGCTGCTGGACGAGCAGGGATAATGCATAATGCATGTCAAGCATGTACACAGGAAGTTCACATGTGGAGGACAGACTGGGTGCGTGTGGTCAAAATACTTGTGTGCGCTCTCCATGAGTTCCATATCCTGTTTATGCCGCTGCTGGAGATTTTCTCCTAACATCTGGCTTTGTTCCAGCTCCAGCTGAAGGGTCTTTACCTAGAACATAGCATCAAGGAGGGTCAGGATGCACAGGTACACGGGGCGAAAGGATATTATTCACTTCTTGTGTTTCCCCCCTCATACCTGTCCCTCCAGCTGGATGACACGGGCCTGTAAAGCCTGATGTTCCCCAGATGGGAGCTCTTTCTCTTTGAATGCCTGCATGGCGCCTGCACTCATGGCAGCACCTGGATGCAGGAGCTGAGACTGCAACACCTTTAGTTGAAAAGTAAAGCGCAAGTGCTGTGATATATGTGTCTCTGCGTTTAGAAGAAATCTGCCGGCAGAGATGTTTAGGTTCCTGACCTGCTGTTGGAGAAGCAGCTGCTGCAGACTGTCTGCTGAAAATGTCACCTTTTCAAAAAACATGGAATGGATTAAAAAAATAAAAGGTTAAAAAAATAAATATCTAATCTCCTTATTCATAAAAAAACAAAACAAATAACAGTTAAACTCAAATACCTGTTGGACAGGGGTATGTGTGTTTTGCAGTTGAGGAGCTGTTGGGAAAGGAAACTTTGATGAGTAACGATATTAAAGCAAGGATAATGGTTCTGTGTAGTAAACCACTGAATCTAGAACCCTGCATGGAGACTTACTCCAAACTGAGTCGGGCAGCGCAGCTGACAGCGGGTTGAGCAAATTCTGCTGTAGCAGAGTTTGATCCAAAGGCTGACTGGATCCTTGTGGTGGTCTGGATCCTTTACTGGATGTCAGGTTGTGGTTCTGGGGTTGACTGTGGCTGGGTTTAGCAGCAGAGACTGGCGGGGGACCAGCAACGGGAGGAGGGCAATCTGAGGAGTCAGACACACCAATAGTTAGTTTATGGTCAACGTTAGCGCAGACAGCAGTGGGTAAGATGAAGCGGCGGTACGGCTGAGTGACGGGTTTCCACTCACTGTGGTGAAGATCAGGAGCAAGTGGGAACGACTCTTGAGCCGGGAGTAAAATGTAGAGATGATGATTCATTGAGATTGTGACCATGATGGCAGGATGAGGTCATCAGATATGAGTGTTGTGAATGAACACCAGCGGTACATGAGTCATATGTGAGGGGAGACTTTAAGTGTGAATATGCAGAGTTACTTCTAAAATCTGAATAGAATGTGACTGAAGAGTATTTGTGTGGACAGAGCTCGGGGATCCTGCAAAAAGTTTGAGTTACATCTCTGCGTATTTGTTTATTGACTCTTTTTGATTGCAATTACAGGTTCCATATGATCAAGGCCGCAGCAATCCATCAAGGGCCGTCAACTGAAACAAGCCATGTACGGGTTGGCCTGTTTAAAAGCATGGCCAACTGTGAAAACTCAAATGTGTGGTTGGACTTGGACGTGGTTGGAATTATTTCTATTCTTTTCACTCAGTTCTGATAAATGATGCATGCTTTATTGCTATTTCCCCACCCTGCTTGCAAAGATGTCTAACAAGGTCTGTAGTGTGGATATGCTGAGGCATTTAAAGCCGGGAATTTTGCTGTTGAAAGAGTTCCTGTCTTTGTGGTTTTCCATGTTCAAGTCACATGCAGTAAGCAAATTTCTCAGATCCTGTGCCAACATTTCTGATGTGTGATGATCGGGAAAATGTACCGTCTGAAGGCAGCAGCTGCACAAGCTCTATTTATCGTCAGCAACCACCACAGCTACTTTTAGTTGTGGACAAACTTGTATGTGTGTATTTTTCACCCTTCAGCTTTTTTTTCCAGACTGTCAAGATCTATATTTTTGAATAAGTGCTGATAAAATAAGTAACTAATACTATTTGTTTGTGAAGCGTCCTGTAACTTTTGTTTAGCCGTGCGTCGCTTCAGGTGTCAGTCTATAGTTAAAGAACATTTTTTTTAAATATCATGGGTTTGAAACTAGGGATTGATGAATAATCTAGAAGCAGGGTTAGTTAGTTAGTTAATAATTCAAACTGGTAACCGGTCCTATATTAGAATGGATCAGTAGGCAGGTAAGTTCAATACCTTGCAGGTGCGTCCTTCCTCTGACAGCAGAGGAGTGAGTCGGGGGTCCTGCGTGTCCAGGGGAGGTGGTACTGCACAAAAGAAGAAGAGAATAAAGAAAACAAGCAAAGAATGTGTCAATTTGAGTCCATGGATTCAATAAATTTGCACATCAAATATCGTACCTAGTTTCCCGGTAAGATATGAGAGCGTCTTCTCTGCCTATAAGAGATTGTGATGTCACTTGTTTACTGAAAAGGGAAGAGAAAAAAAGAGGGTCATTTTCAGAGCTGAAGGTCAGATCATTCGGACATATTTGGCTGATTGGTCCTACCTAACAACTGGCTGCACATTCAATTCTAAAGCGTTGTCCTGCTTGAGCGTTTTGGCCTCAGAGGTGGGCCCTGACAGAGCCTTCTTCTTGCTCAGCGCTGCTGCTAACCAGTCATCCTCCACCTGCTCTACTCTCTGGCCTTCGGAGACCTCTAGCCTGGCGTGCTCGGTGATATCATGAGTTGGGGTTGGGCCGTCCGCTGCAGCAGCAGCGAATGTGTCCTGGTTACCGGTCAGGGAGGGTCTTCTCTCCAAAGGAGGAGAGGAGGGATCCTCTGGAGCCGCTGCTGAGGTCTTGATCTCTTTGGTTTCGTCCTCTAGAAAGGAGAGGTCATCGTTTGTCTTGAGGCCGAGCCAATCGGCCGAGGTTTGATGTCGAGAGGAGGTCGGGGTGGTGGGTTTGGGTTTCTTCTCCGGGGCAGAGGAACCGACATCCTCCGTGGAAAATCTGATAATTAGACGAAGGGGTTTATTTTTTCAAGAGGTAAAAAGATTCTTGTAGTAAAACAGTAAGTGGATCACACAAACAGACCTGACGGAGTGTCGGCGAGGGCGTCGCCCTCCAGGCGTGGACACCATAGTCGGCTGATAGGTGCCAAAGGTGAGGTCATCATCTAAAGGCATTTCTAATAAAATGAGAAAAAAATCAATAAATTCAGTCTTCTATAAATGCATACTTATATCCAGAGCAGAAAGATCCCGGTGTTCCATCACCTTTCATACCAGCGGCCTGCAGCTTCTCTTGAGCCTGGGGGGAGTCCTTCCTTTGGACCGCTGGAGGCTGATCGGAAAGACGCGGTGCAGTCAAACTGTCCAGAATGTCGTCCAGTCTGGTTCGAGCTCTCTGAGGGGGCTCACTCCAGAGAGGACACACAACACAGAGACTAAATACACATTTATATTCCTTGTTAAGATCCACAAGTAAAAGTGGAAGAAAAAAAAAGTCTCTTGCTGAAAGATGCCGCTGCATAAAACATTTTCCATATTTAGTTTTGTTTTTAGCTGAACCCCAAAGCTGCCGTTATTTACCGTTATGAATAAAGACAAGAGTGAGGCAGTGAGAGAAAGACAGAGTTTCTACCTTTTCTCGCTGAACCAGAGAGTCGCCTCTTTTTTCTTGGGATTGTTTTTGATATCGTCAAATCCATCGATTAGATCATCTCCATCATCGTCATCATCATCATCAAATATGAGATCTGCCCGGTTCTTCGCCGTCTTAGCTGATGAGCGGACACAGAAAGTACGTCAGTGTTTCTTTGATTGCGATGAGAAAACGTCAAACTAAAGAACGGTGTTTCACTCGAGGCTCACGTGTTTCAGTCTTCGTGACAGGAGGTGCTGAAGGAGGGGGCACCGATTTTCCAGGTTTGGCCCCCGGAATGTTAGATTTAGATTTTGGCTTGGATTCATCTGGCAGCAGTTCATCAAGTATATTAGCCAGTGGGTCGTCTAGATCTGCGGTGAACAAATACAGTTTTAAACAGTTACTAGACTGTAAAGCAGGAAAAAAAGGGATGGAAAACGTTTTCCACAAATCGCACACAACGATTGTATTCGCTCAAATCCACACAACTCAACAACGCTTATAATTAGATTTTCAGCGATTATATTCAATTGAAGTTTGTTTCGAACATGTAAAATAAAATAAACTATATAGAAAAACAAAATGGTCATAAAATAAATAATAAGATTGCATGAAATAGAGATCATAACGCAAAACAAAACTGTCAAACAGTTTGGTTTATGCATCCGAAAAGGAGAGGGAAGAAGAACATATGGGTTTAATCCCCCCTCCCCATAATACATCGATATGTGATCATGTCGCTTCCTTATAAATGATATAACATATTCAATATGTTTAAACACTGATTCACCAGTTTACTAGGTGAATCAGTCACTCGTACAAATGTTTGTAACTTTTAGAGGTGGAGATCTTTTCAAGAGTCTTGCATTGGTTTGCTTTATATTACACAGGTCAGAAACGCATATAAGTAACACTCTATATGCAAATACATCACCTGGGGTGTATTTCAGGAAGCAGGTTTCACAAACCCTGAGTTTATCCCTGAGCTCTGGCTGGATCAGAACTGAGATGAGGAACTCTTGAGTTATTGGTTCCAGAACCGCTGATCTGAGATGGTTCAATGAACTCGGGGTTTGTTAATTCAGAGTTGAACTCGTGCAAAAGGACGATCAAACGCCAACATCGATGGAGCTTAGATACTGTGATTCATGCTATTTGAGAAGGAAGTTGAAGGAATATTAAACTCCTAATCCAAGTTTTAGGAATCTAAAAAAGAAGAGAAAGACGAAAGACGTCTTCATCAGGGAAGAAGAGGAAACTGGCGTGTGAGAAAAACTCCTGCCTGAGTGAATTTATGAACCAAGCACAAATGACAGCAGCTGAAAATAAAATACGGATACACAGTTAATACTGGGAAGACAGAGAACTCGCCGGAGGAATGATATATTTCCCCCGGGAGAGCGTCAGGATCCCCGGGTGCATGGACTGCTGCCAGTGCAACCCCCGACTGGAATAAAGTTGATGGATGGCAGGTAGAGTCATGATTACACCTCACTTTGGTTCTAAACATATTCATAATATCGGTCAGTGCCTCTTTTTTCAGTAGCTTTAACATCAATTCTTCATTGAGGTTGCAGAACAGTAACAGTAAGTTACCATGGTAATAATCTCGTTTTCTGTAACAGAAAACCCAGATATTCCCTAATCTAAAGATTACCAAACTCAAGAGTTTCCTCAGAACTCCCCCCTGGACGGGTTTTCTCTGATGACACTTTCTACTTCCAGATTTGTACTTTTGTGAAGGATAACCTACAACTGTCAATAAATATTGCGTGCAGCTCTCCTGCTCAAAGTAACCACGCACAGAAAGGTCACACATATCTATAATCCTAATTTACCTTCAGTGTGATGTCTTTGATCAAAACCTTCATCATCACCATCACTCTCTGAATTAACGCACGGTTTGGGGACAAAACAAATCAAAGTCGTCAGTAAACACTGTGGAGGTGAATAAAGCTCTTCGTCAGGGTCTCACTCACCGGAGAAGGTGAACTTCTTGTGATTACGTACAGTAGATGAAGGAACAGAGTTTGACTTCTTCCCTGCTGTGGCGGGTTGATCTGAGTGAGGCAGAGGAGACACAGCCCCCTGAATCCTGCTATCGACGTCAACTTCAGAGGCAACAATGATGTGGAGAAAACATGTGATGCAGACGTACCTGCTTCTTCTGGTTTTACAAAACCGTCAAACTCAGCGGAGTCTTTTTTTTGCCTTTCATTACCAAACGGCTTTTTTTGTGCGGGAAGTGATTTTAGCTTCTTCTTCGATGAAAAAATGTCATCATCCATATCATCCATGTCCTGTTCAACGATAAGGAGACAGACAATCGGCGCTCGGAGTGGACCTGAGACCACTGAAATGCAGAAACGTGTGTCTGCATTTCTTCTGTTTATAATATACCTACCATCATGTTCTCCAGCGTCTCTCTGGGATCGGCTGCAGAAACATCAGAGTCCTTTAACCGAAAAAAAAAATGAAATAATAATCAACAAAGTGACATCAAATATATCCTAAAACCCTGATTCCAAAAAAGTTGGGATGCTAAAGCATTTAATAAAACGGTACCTTTAATTCAATTAAAGAACAGAACAAACACAATATATCTAAAGTTGTTCTTTATCAATATTAGAACTTTCACCACAATAATACATGACAAGAACTTAAGACAGAGGCTGTTATAAGTTACAGAATGTTCAATAACACCTGAGTGGAACATTAGGTAATTAAACACAGCTGGTAGTATCAGGATGGAGTATGAATCATTCTCCACGGACTCAGTCACTCACTACAAAGATGAATGAAAGAGGTTCAAGATTTGGTGAAATTCTGCATCCGGGTTTTTGGAACAGTATGAGCTCATATCCAGATGATGATGTCTTTTTCAGGGACGGACCTAATTATTCCAGCAAGAAAATGCGAAGCGACGCTCTGCTGCCTCAGACACCGTGTGGCTTCAAAGTCAATGAGTCCGATTACCTGACTGGCCGCCTGCAGTCCAGATCTGCCGCCCATTGAAAATGTGTGTCACATTATGAAGCCAGATAGGAGAGTCTGTCATATGTTCAGCAAGAATTGGACAAAATTCCAAGCACATACTGATTGTTGTTAAAAGTAAAGTTCATGTTATAAACATGCAAGTCTCAAATTCTTTAAATCCTGATCATTCAGACTTACTGAATAATGTATATATTTTTTTATATTTATTCAAAACAAGCATAATATATCTCGCATTTGTACCATGTTCAATTATAATATTATAATATTTAGTTTTTGGGTTTTTTTGCAAATCACTGCATTCGATTTTTTTTTGCTGAAATTTTACTCGATGTCCCAACCTTTTGTAATTTGGGGTTTCACACTGCACCTTTTCACATTTATGTCTACGTACCTCAGTGTCTCCATCATCCATCTTTACTTCCTCTGATAACATACCAAGGATGTCATCAGAGGCTGAAGAGCTGGAGAAGAGAAAAATAAACTCACTAACAGGAATGGTTATAATGTACTTTTGGTGGCATCCAAGTTTTTACTTTTGTCTAAACCTACTGATACACTGAAACTTACTACGGTCCGCCACGAGCTTCTTTCGTCCTTCCTTTTGGTTCTGGTGAATAAAGAGTTGAGAAAAAGTATTAAACGTTCACAGTGGCAAAACCATAATGTCAATGATAATACTGTCTGGTTTCAATCTTAAGGATCATCGTTCACTTACTCTTGTCATCGAACAAGCTGTCGAGCAAATCGTCATCTCTGAATGAAACTTGGGGAAAACCAGGAGGAAACACAAACATGGGATTATCAGTTTGTCACACTTTGTGTTGCCTTTATGTATACGAAGATCCCTTCTGATTATGCTGCCACCAGCCACTGTTTTTATTTATTTATGTTACGGTATTCACATTTCTATTTTTGACGTTGTCATTATTATAATTCGATCAGTCAGTTGACTCTCCGCTCTGGTTTTAGGATCCTCCAGAAGATTTGTGGATCTATGGACTGAGTGTTCATGAGGCAAACTTGTGATTTTTGGCTATATGAAAAGACGGATTTGGATGAAAGCTAATGGATGGATAGGGTAAATAATGTATTGGGAACTATGAACTATGAAATAAAACTAAGGTAACTTACTTTTGGATGATTTACCCTTCTGCTTTGTAGCCTGCAAACGAAAATGAATTCAATTAGTTAGTGAACTTAACTTAACTTAACCAATTAAATCCTGAGTAACCCCTGAGTCTTTTGCAGTTAGAAAAAAACCAGTGTGCATAGAAAGTGGCTGAAATAGATGAAAAATCCTGATGAAACTGCTGGACTTACCATGTTGACTATCTCCTGCTAGCTAGCTAGCTAGCTAGCTAGCTAAATCTGATCAGGCGTCTCCTGTCTCCATTGGTAACCAGTCCAGCGCGTTCGATTGTACTTTTGGTTATAAATAGCTAAATATTCTCACATTTGAGTGCGGCAATATATTTTTGGTCAGTTGTGTTGTTTATAACTGTTAAACTGGCCAGTTCAGTAAACGTTTCAACATACCACACTGCCAAAAGGAGTTAAAGATCATCTCCGAGTAAAAGACTGTTCGTTAGCCATGTCATAGCCTTTAATGCTAAATAAATCTTTAAAAAAATAACGCTTTTTTTAATCACACAATAAGGTCATAATTATTGCCCCTCTGAAACACGCTTGTGTTTGTTTACAATGAACAAAACGGTGTGTTATTCCTTTAAACAGCCGGATTTCTGTAAACGTCTGCTATGACGTCATTCATTCATTCTTCTTCTTCTATGGAGGTTATACACACTAGCGTCATTAGTGTCGCAGTACTGCCATCTGCTGGAGCCAATTAACGACTACAATCGGAGTGGAGCAGAAAATTAGATGAGAAGTAAAGTTAGATATATTTAAACGTAAACTAAATCGCACTTATTTGTTCTGGCTTTTATGTAGTTTTTCATGATTTTATTTATATTGTCTAGAATTTTATTAATATTTATTTGATTCAATTATGTTATTTTCATTCTGATTTCATTGTTATTTATTATTCATTCTCTATTTCCTTTTATTTAATTTCCTTTTATTTTTATCTCTTTTTCGTTTTACTCTATAAACTTAAACAATGTACTTATAAAAACCTCCTTTTAATATTATTATTTGATAAGTAATAGTAATAGTAGTTCTTTTTATTTTAACTTCATATTTTATTGTCTTAACGCCACAAACTTTTCTCTTTGTGCATTAGTCTCCAAATTTATCTTAGTATTAATTTTTAATTTAATTTCAACTACTTTAGCTTACTTTTTCTGTTCTCCTCTGTTTGTCAATGACATGTAAAAAAGAAAGCTAAATCTACAACTGTTTTACCAACAGGTGGCACTATATCTTAAAAACTGTCAAATCACATTATTCAAAAGCTGTATGATCTAAGTTTTATTCTAATTATACACTTTTTAGCAGCAGCCTCCAAATAACCAGCGTATTTAGGGAAAACCAGGGGTTGCTGTGACACTTTCATCAAAAACATGTAAGTAATTCTATGATTTCCTAACAGATTGCATCTGGCCTAGATGTCGAGTTCAATCACAGACGGGGCCAAATTAAAAACTGAGTTCAAACTCAAGACAGAATAGAATATATATTTATTAAAAAAAACACTTACATTGGCCATGTTTTAGTTCATCATATAGAATTCAGAGAAAAAACACTATAAAAGTTGTCTGTAGTGGTTATAGTAAGTTGTCTGTAGTGGTTATAGTAAGTTGTCTGTAGTAGTTATAGTAAGTTGTCTGTAGTAGTTATAGTAAGTTGTCTGTAGTAGTTATAGTAAGTTGTCTGTAGTAGTTATAGTAAGTTGTCTGTAGTAGTTATAGTAACAGCAAAATACCATTAGATTCAAGCATATATCACCATTTTAAAAGTGAATAATACCGTAATGTCAAAACCAAGTCATTGCTGTAAAAGCATCATTCAGTGCATAATAAGTTATTCTTTTTTTAATTCTGACTTTATTCATATTCTTTATTCTCAGAATTCTAACCTTAAACTCAAAATTCTGACTTTATTCTCTGTATTCTTACGTTAATCTCAGGATTCTGATTTATTCTCAGAATTCTAACTTTAAACTCAAAATTCCGACTTTATTCTCTGTATTCTGATGTTAATCTCAGGATTCTGACTTTATTCTCAGAAATCTAACTTTAATCTCAGAATTCTGACTTTATTCTCTGTTTTCTGACTTTAATCTCAGGATTCTGACTTTATTCTCAGAATTCTAACTTTAAACTCAAAATTCTCACTTTTTTCTCAGAATTCTAACTTTAAACTCAAAATTCCGACTTTATTGTCTGTATTCTGACTTTATTCTCAGAAATCTAACTTTAATTTCAGAATTCTGACTTTATTCTCTGTTTTCTGACTTTAATCTCAGGATTCTGACTTTATTCTCAGAAATCTAACTTTGAACTCAAAATTCTCACTTTTTTCTCAGAATTCTAACTTTAAACTCAAAATTCTGACTTTATTCTCTGTATTCTGACTTTAATCTCAGGATTCTGACTTTATTCTCTAAATTCTGACTTTATTTATTGTTATTTCTAAAAAAAATGTCCCAAACAGATTTACAGTAAATCTGTTCTTCACCTAAATTGAACGTTATGTCTTGAACTGGGTCTCCGTATATTTTACATTGGAGTTCTGGGCAGCCATAGCTGCTGGTATGTTCCCATCATTTTGTTTTGTTTTAAAGTGCACAAGTCTATAGGAAAAAAAAAAAGAATAATTGAGATAAAATTCAAAATCTTAGACAAATCAGCATCATTATTTATTTTACGTTTGCCTCTATCAGCAGTTACACAGAAGGATTTCCACTGAAACGATTTTAATCACAAGAGATCAAAAACAGCCTGAAAACTATATTTTTTTCCTCACGTTTTTAATTAACAACAGCAACAAGAAGTTTTCAATTTTCAAATTTTCAAGAGATTTTTCACACATAAAGATCTAAGGTTTAAAATACACCCTGGCTCACCTTTTTTAACAATACATGACAGAAAAGCGAACGTCTGTAAGGAAATTCTTTGATCGGTTGATTATTATCGTTTACTTGTAAAAGCAGTCCAATGTCTGCCTGGCGACTAAAATCACTTGAAAGCTGCGAGTGTGAAATAGTTAAGGTTTTTATGTCGTCAGTGTGTTGAAGTGAACAGGACAAATTTGACATATTCATTGGTCGGAAAGATAACATCTAACTATTCCTTCCTCCTCTCCTCCAACCTCTTCATCACTACACAGGCTTTCTTTCATGTGGTTCAGAGTTAGAGTAAGGCGCGTCCCAACAACACATCATTATAAAGATGCCGAAAAGACAAGAGAGGAGGTCCGACGCCTGACAGGAATTATCCTCACAAATCACTTGGGCTTAAAAGGGGGCGGTTCCAGGTTCAACTGGAGCTCATCCAAACCCACTGATTCTAAACAGGTTCATGTAATGGAGAGAGCGGTCCTGTGCCCACTGCTCTCAAGCAGAGTGAGAGTGAAAGCTCCGACGTGGATCATTTTTGATCCGCCGTAGCGGAGATGCTTTCAAGGCCGCTGAGCAGAAACACAAGAAGGATTTTATTGTGTCTGATATAACTCAATAAGAGGGAGTTCTCTCTGAGTTGGAATCTATCACGTGACATATTGTACTCCCTTATTTCCTTTTTCATCCAGGACCTATCCCTCATCACACCCCTCTGCCCCTCTGACCTTGTTAATCTTGGCTTCCTGCCTTCTTCTCCATGAGAAGCCCTCTCTCTTGACCTCCCACCCATGGATGCCCGCAGGATAGGATTGTGGCATCCAAACACAAACTGTTGTCGCTAATACAAAGAATTTCACCCGTAAACCATGGATGTATCCGAACGCACCCATCCCACAGCATATATGAATAAAATACCTATGTTAGTGGTGCGATGGGAAACTACGGAGCCCCTGAAGTCCCCTGAGAAAAGTCTTTTTCTATCTTGTGCGTAAATAAATTCAGCATTGCAAAGGCAGTGATGTTCTTGGAATAACCACATGAGTAGCTGCTCCCTGTTGACTCTCAGTATGCTCAGTCAATGATTCCTGCCGATGACGACCCCATAACTACGAGCAAAAGATGTTAGAATAGGATTCTGAAACTTATTCGTTTCTGTCTCTGTTTGTATCTTAGTTTTATTTTTATGGGCTCTTATTTTGAAGGAGCACAGCGGAAGTAATATTGGTCGACATCCTGTATGTGTTCTGACTTGATTCAATTAGCGGACGCTCCATCCTCCCTGCTTTGTGCTTCTTAAACCAATTGTACGGCATTTTGAAGTGAAAATAAAACTTTGTATGCCCTGGTCAGCCCGTTATATGTTCTATGGTGACATTTTCCATCCAGAGACGTTTATGGATTAACAGTAAATAAGTTTTGTGGCACAAGATAAATTTTTTCTCAAGGGTCGGTAGCGGCTCAAAACTCATACTCATGTAGTTTCTATAGATTTTGTTTCTAGGCAGGCAAATACTTTTTTCACACAGGCCAGTTGGTAAAAGATGACCTCATTGGGTCAATAGATTTAATTATCTGCTGTTTTGTATTTAATCTGGTTGACAGCTGATTGTGCTCCTGACTCCTACCTGGGGAGGAGGTGGTTCCAGGATGCATCATGGGAAGAAGTCAAGCCAGGGGGCCCTTTGATACTTTGAACAATGTTTTGGCTGGGAAACCTTGAATTTTGACGTGTTCCACCTACCTAAACAATGTTACAGACCACCTCTTGTTGGAAACTGCATTCCCTGACGGCCTTCAGCTCTGTCAGAATGATACACCCGCCCACACATGGTTCAGATACGGTTTGTGGACCCGGCCTCCATAGTCATCATATGTTTTCTATTATCTTTAGACCCAATCTTTCCTCTCTTCACTCATCTCCAGTGTAAGGTTTCAGGACAAACCTAAAAACAACTTAAAGGAAGTTCAGGGTTCTGCCCAGGTCACTTTTAAAACTAATAACTGCTTTTGGATCTGTTTGTTTTCGGTTTACCTCTCAGGTTTTACAGAATCCCTCATCTTAGTTATTACTTATTATTACTTTAGTGACAGATGTGAGATGGTCTCAAACAGTGATTCCAAAACAATTTTTTTTCCTCTCCTCCTCTTAGCTGTTGTTGCCTCACACAGATGCTGGATCTGGGTCGGAGCCACAGTTTGGCCCACATTATGGCTCATAAATCATTTATGTCTGACCATTGACATCTTTTGGTCTGACTTTTTTTGGTTGCATCAAGTTACATCTGTTTAGTCAGTCATCACATGCTTTAATATGCCAAAAAAAGTAGAATAAATCCCACTTAATAACAATAATAATAATAATAATACATTTTATTTTTGGGTTTAAGGTCTTCTTACAATGAAAACAACAAATACCAAGACATTTGTAAAACACTATGCAATAAAATCTGAAAGCTCAAATCAAACATCAAATAGGACTTTCTCAAGAGCTTCCCCATTGACCTGTGGTGTGCCCCATGGCTCCATCCTTGGCCCCTTACTCTTTAGCATGTACATGAGTCATATTATAAACAGGTTCCAGACATGGACCTTTGAGGAAGAGGTGCTGATAACAAGCCTCAACCAGTCATACACAATAAATGACTTCACTCCGTATTTCAAGGGAATATAGGTCACTTATGAAATCTTCGGGTACTTCCTGTCCCACACATTCATTTGAACACAACTACAGCCATTTATGAAAGCAAGCAAAAACAACGTGACGACTTTACACATAGAGGCACGGAACACTTCTGAGTCACTTTCTACCCAATCATATCTATTCTGAAACAAAAAGCAGTGCTGAAAACGTGGCTTCTGTAATGGATCTACTGCACTTGTCACCTCCTTCATTCAGTGGCTGTTTCCTGTCTCAGTAATTAGAGCATCTGCAGGGACAGATTGTGGAGGCAGGAGTCTCGTTGTGAGCTGTCGAGCGCACATGAATCAGAATCTGATCGATGATCCAGGACAAAGCTTACAAGAGCATCTCTCCTGCGAAAAACACAAAGAAAATACAAATCGGTGCACTTTTCCTTTTTTTTTGTTGACTTCTTGTCAAATACAGCAAATGGCAGAACTTACCTGCATGCTGGCTCAACCTGAAATAATGGCTTTCGCTGTCTTTAACTCATGTCTGCAGGGGAGGAAGGAGCGCAGAGGGAGTCAGAGATGATATGCAACTTGTGAAGGATGGGGCCGGAAAATCAATCATTATAATAAATGACTGTGACTCAGCTCAAAAAACATTGCCCTTGAAAAAAAATCTTAAAAAAAATCACTCAGATAAAAAATAAAAGATAAGACATCAGCAGCATGTGACCTACAGGTACGACAGTTCGTTACTTTATCTCTTTAAATGAATTGGTTTTCCAGCTGCATGGTTGTGGGGAGGTCATGTATTTATAATAACCTTCCAAAGAGATGAAGGATTGTTGATCTGCCTCTGAATCATTTAGTATTAGCAGTGTAGCAGTGAATACTGGAAATCTAAATGTGGGCCAGCCATCCTCACTCCTTATGCATCTGTGCCTCTGTAAAACGCTCCATTTTCTCCCCTTGTCTGGAGCTTTTCCTGCAAACCTCCCCTAATACACACACACACACACACACACACGCACACGCACACACATAGTTTTCCTATCTCTCTCTTGTCATTTTTGGTGTTTATATTAACTTAATTAGATGGAATATAACATTCTTCTGAAAACTTTAAAAAGATGCAAACTCTTCAAATTCAAGGTGAAGCCCTAAAGTAAAAAAAAAAGAAAGAAAAACTCAGTCATACTCATGCTAGTGAATGAATTTGCAGACATTTTATAAATTCTTCAGGAGCTCTGCCACGTCTGATAGTGTGACCCCGTTGGAATCATAGATATTATTTCCCAGCAGCCTCAGCATTCTAGGAGATTTTCCCCCGACTGGCAGTTTTGTGTAATTCACAATTTATGTGCAATTCAATACAAACAGTAATTTACTCCTGAGAGGGTCATTGATCACTGATCACAAGTTTGTTCGATCATCCATTACCACGACAATTTGACAGTTCTTTAGCATGAATGAACAAAGATACATCTCTCCAAGATGCAATTTAATTAAGTATATATAAGTGCGTGTGATGGCCACATCTGCAGACACACAACGGCAGAAGCTGGAAACCCCATCCAGCACCTTTTAGACACGTTTGGACATATTTTTGCCGCCACATTGTTCAGTCGCATAAATGAAGACGCCTAATTCTTGATCGCATACATCAAAAACATTGTTTTTATTTAGAATTTGTGGAATGTAGATTATTTATGTTTGTAACACGCACATTTAGTTTTCTTTTTTCTTTTTGTTTTACCATGGCTGGAAGGTCCAAGCTTTTACTGCTGAGTCATCTGGGCTACAGATGGGACCAAAGAAGCAGCAGACTTTTAGACAGGAAGTTCCAATCAGGCCGTACCATCCAGCTCCAACCTCAGAGGGGAGTTTGGTTTCATTCAGTTTGGTTATTTTGACAAGTTTGTTTTGTTTGCCCTTTTTATTTAGATGCATTTGGATTTGATTTATGAAAGGGATCATGTTACTTATCAAACAGACTAATTAATGTTGGTTTGTGTTGTTAATTAGTGGGTTGGTTTTTTATTTTACTCCTGCTTGTATTCTTTTGGTTTGATCAGCTGGTTTAAATACCCCTGCAGTCTTTCTGTGGAAGGTTAGTGACATCATTTTTTCATTGTGAGTGCCATTGTGTTGGAACTCTACTGCTTATTTTTGTATATATATATATATATTTTTGTATATATATATATATTACTGCTTATTTTTGTAAATGTATATATTATATATATTTGTTCCTCAGTAGTTTTTGAGTTATCATCAAAAATATGATTTCTCCGACATGGAAGATCCAGATCTGTGTTTTTAAAGGCATTATTTGTTTCCAAAACACATTCTTGAAAAAACGTTTCCATTCAAAATCGATTTAAATTTAAAATAATATTAATAGTTGTGATATTTTTAAGCACATATATCAAATTCTATTCTGTTACGATCCTGTTGAGGGTCATTTTAAATCAAATGTTTAATTGACCAGGTCTGCTCCGACTTAAATGATATACAGGCTATTAGAAAATAACTGGATTTAGTAAACAAACAGTGTCCCAGCTGCACTATCAGTTACATCATCGTTCCCAGCAACCCTTGAGAAAAATAATTGCAGCTTCATATTAATTAGTTTATAATTAATTGTAGCCGAGGACCCCGTTTTGCGGAGGAAGTGGATTATGAAAGGTCACTGTTGTTTTGCCAGAGAGTGAGCCAAACTGAGCATGATGATAAGTTCTGTGAAGGGGATAGTATGCTGCCAAATATTTTGGTGTAGAAATTCCATCTGCCTGATTAGAATAGAGATAGAATAATCACAGATGGAATATCCCTTTAAGTCTCCTGTGGAGTTAAAGCTCATGGTCTCTGTTTTCATGGACGTGTCCGAGTGTCCTCACCCTCTGATGCCGACTGCTGTCATTTCTGGGTCTCTGCTGCTCCATTGCTCTTCATGTAGGGTACGTCCTTCTCAACAGCCTCTTTATCCCTGTGACGGATGAGACAGAATGTAATACTCAGCTATGAGCCTCTATCTTAATCATCACATCACCAGGTGTTAAACTCTATCTGCTGCTAGAGCTGCTTCAAAAGGTGACTGTGTTAAGAATCGGTTTGGCTTTGGCACTAGAGCCATATCATCATGTTAGAGTGGCACTAGAGCCATCTCATTGCATCACAGAGGCACTAGGGCCCCATCATTATGTTACAGAGGCACTAGAGCCATATCATAGCATCACTGAGGCACTAGAGTCATATCTTTATGTTAGAGAGGCACTATACCCATATCATGACATCACTGAGGCACTAGAGTCATATCTTTATGTTAGAGAGGCACTATACCCATATCATGACATCACTGAGGCACTAGAGTCATATCTTTATGTTAGAGAGGCACTATACCCATATCATGACATCACTGAGGCACTAGAGCCTCACCATTATGTTACATAGGCACTACAACCATATCATTGCATCACAGAGGCACTTGGGTCCCATCATTATATTACAGAGGCACTAGCCCCTCATCATTATGTTGCAGAGGCACTAGAGCCATATCATAGCATCACTGAGGCACTAGAGCCTCATCATTATGTTACAGAGGCACTATTTAAAATTATTTAAAAAAAATTCTTGTAAAATTCCAACTTTCTTCTTGTGAAATTCCAACTTTATTCTTGTAATCTCAAATTGCCTAACTTTTTGTCAAATACTCCATCATATCAACAGGCCTGAAACCACCTTGATGAAAAAAGTGTGTCAGTGCCTGCTTTAAGTTAAAGTTATCTAAAAAATCTTTTTTGTTTGTTTGTTTATTAGCGCCCAGTTGTGTACACTAGCTGTGCTTTAGCCACACTGGCTTTGGTTTTCTGAGTGCCTGAGCGGGGCTGGGGGAGAAGAGGGGGCAGAGCTGAGCTGGCACTTGTTGTCAATCAGTAGCGCTGAACTCAAGAGCTGTGATGATTTCCCCTTCATGCACCTCTCCATTAAAGATACGGAAAACACAGTCCTTAAGTATCGAGGCACTAAATACATCTGCTACTTCAAGTGGTCCTTTCTCACAAGACTAGATTAGAATAACCACAGGAGTCTGAGACTATTAGAGGTATGCAGCAATGAGTGAGGAGTCGACATTTTCAACACTTGCTGCTGTTTGTTTCACCAAACCATCAGAATCTCCTCTTCAAACAATCCAACCCGATAGTGGAACAGTAAACAGAAAAACGTCACACTTCTACAATGTTATCATGTATTAACAAAATGAATTGAGGCGGATTTCCTCTAATGCTACCATCATTTGAACTCTTAAACTGTTTGGAATTTCCGTGGGATGAAGAGCGTATTTGCACACTGGTTTGTCTCCTCAGTCAGTGTTTATGAAAAGTCTGTCCGTTGTTTTTCTCCGAATAGCATTTTGTTAAGTGATTTATGACAATCCTTACATGCGATCCCATGAGACATGTCGTAAAACCTTCCAGTGTTTTTCCTCTTGGCAGGTAACTCAAAATTATCCTGACTTGCCCCTTTTTTTTTGTCGAGAGTTTGAGGCCATGTGTTGAAAAATGAACAGCGATGTGGTGGACCCTCCTGATTTCTTATTTGTCTCCCTCCTTCATCTCCGTCCTCCTTGGCCCTTTACCCTTAAATGTCCTGCTCAACTGTTTGGTTGAACACATTTTGAGACACTAGTACTTATTATAAAATGTTTGCCACATGTCTGACCCTGTGAATAATATGACCCAGTGGCAGCATGGATATGGTGGACAGTAAGGGGCCAAGGATGGAGCCCTGGGGGACACCACAGGTCAAAAGGTCCACAGAGGAGGGGGCATAAACCATGGCTATTGATAAAGTACTTTTCGATAATTAGGACTTTTTGTCCTAATTTGTGTAACTTGATACATCCAAATCCGTCTACTAGGACTCAAATCGTTTTCTAAAGGTTTAGTTTATCTAATTAAAATTGACTATTTTTCATGAAAAACAAAAAGCCATCATGTCTTTTTTTTTTACTCTTTAAACATATGGCTGACCCCAACGATTTTTCCTTTTACGTAAAATTTCGAGTGTAATATAGTAAATTATAAAATATCAATTCAATTTTCAATTCAATACACAAAGAAATACACTTTGCAGGGTTTTGTGAGGACATTAAAAGGTAAACTTATTGTGAAAGCCAGAGTCATAGACTTCAGACTCCATGTTATCTCAAACATCCAAACGTCTCTGGTTACTTGTTGAAAGTTACAAAATCATAGCAACTTCTCATTTGTTATGAGTTTCAGGGTTTTCAAACTTGTGACTATTGCTGGAGAACCAGCATCTGCAGTATTTGCCAACTATAATATTTTGGTATGGAACTGGACGTGCAAAGTCGTTTTCATTTTCATGCACGAGACATTAGGTTTCCACGCAAGAAGTCAAAAGATGAAGCCTGTCGAATACAAAAAGCTGCCTGGCAACAAAAAAGTCTTCAGCTTTTGCTGCTTCCTGATTGAAATCACATAATTTCTTCTCACTACCTCCTAAAAAAAAAAAATCACGATTAGAACTCACGGCCTGATTTTGTTGGAGAATCGGTGCCGCAGGATGAGAGCGATGGTGGTGAGGACCGTTATGGTGGTGCACATGGTCCTCCTGGCTCTGGGAGCGACGGTGGTTTAGAGGACGGAGGATTCTCCTTCCATCAAAAAAGGCTTGAATGGTAAAACTATTCCTGTGTCCTCTCTCGGCTCTGGCTCGCGATCGGGAAGATTAGCCGAGGGGATTAGCCGGGATAAAGGAGGGGATTGGCTCTAGCTGCTGGGACTCAAGGAGGGTAACGGAGCATGTTGTTTGTTTTTCTATTCTGAAACAAGCCACCACTTGTTAATGTGGCGAGCCACAGCCATTTTCAATGTTAAAAAAAAGGATTTAAAAATAGGCGGAAATTTGTTAGAGGGTCTGGTGAAAGTAGCTTGGAGGGACATTTTACTGCATGTGAGGATAAATGTTGAAAAGAGAGAGCGCGGCGGGATAAACTAGGGGTGTTTCAGCAGCTGAGCCACTTAGACTTCGCTCTGCTGACTCAAGCATCCAATAAAGGAGCAGCAGGCCAAGTGAGAGAGAGGAAAGGTCGACAAAGTCGTTTGTAGAAAAGAAGCAAAACCAGATTAGAGTAAATACACTGGTGAATTTAAAAGGATTTGACGTCTTTGCAGGAGGTCATAGGCTTTTCCTTGTGTCTCTATCTCCGACTTTGTTATATAGAGACACAAAAGGGGAGATGAAACTCGAAATCACGACTCTTCTGTTATGTTCCTACCTCAGGAGGAGGCAACAAATACATACAGAGGGATAAAATGAAGTTTTATCAAAATGCACATTATGTAGAAAGGCACATGATACAAATCAAATGGGACCTCTTGTCTACTTTTTTGAGTTTTAATTTGAGTGTAAGCCCTTTATGGGAGTATATAAACAACCATGAGACCTTCAACCGTGCATGAACTCTTTTAGGAGCTTTTAATACTTAATTAAATGTTTAGATAATGGAGATATCTGAACAGTTTTGTTTAAAAACAATTATTAAAGGAAAGAAAAAAGCCTTTATACAAAAATCAGTGTAAATACTGACTCTTTATCCTTTTTGATAAAGCTGATTTAAAATGCTAGGCTTGTGTGTTTTATTTTGATTTACATGAACCATCGGAGAATGTTTGAATATCTAGGTAAAGATTTTTATGCTTCATCGACAGTTCGGAGCCATCACCCTTAACGCCAATGGGTTACATTAGACCTTAAAATGAAGAAGTGACGGTTTAACTGTAAATATATTAGGCTTTTATCACTAACATGAATCCATTTGAGGAAGTGTCTGCCTTCTAGTAGAGAGACACAGTTACATACATGCATTAATGACACAATAGACACACAGCAGAAAATAACATCAGAAATATCTCGAAACTCCGTTCTTCACTCACCTTGAGTGATGCTGAAAAGCTGGTCCACGCGTTTGTCTCCTCCAGACTGGATTACTGTAACGCACTTCTCATCGGGATCCCTGATAAAAGTCTTCAAAGACTTCAGTATGTTCAAAACAGTGCTGCAAGGATCCTGATGAGAGTTCGTAAAAA